>PVKS010036058.1:0-19619 GCA_004027875.1 Aplodontia rufa | reverse complement strand
TATGTATGAATATAAAATATCCATTTCTAAATATTAAAATATTCATATGCAAATGTGTAAAATATTCATATTCAAATATGTAAAATATTTATATATAATAATGTAATATAGAGATGATATATAAAATATAAATACATAAGCATCAGCCTTTAATGCAAAATCAGTTTGCATAAATATTTAAATAAATTCACGTGTAATACAAATATATTAAAATATATGCCACATGTGTACAAATAAGCATGCACCTATACCTGTAAGTATTTTGTCGTCTCATGAACATTGTCTTGGTACACTGGCACCACAGTATTAACTAACTGCTTCCAGTGTTTTTGGCAATTTCTACTTGGGGAAAGAAGCCTCGTTGGGTGGAGGCCAACAGTGATAAAGGGGGAATCTGGCCTCCTGCCCAGACGGCTGCGGTTAATTGAACCCAGGCCCCAGGTCCATGGTTCCACACCAGCAGACTCAACCTACTGTGCATCAACAGAGCTGAAGAGAGTGCGCGTCTGCTGCATGCACAATGACACTGTTCCTGGCTACTGTTCACCAAGCCAGGCCGTATGATACTCACTATCAGAGAACATTGCATTCAACATTGTCAGTCATCTGCAAATAACTGAAGGTATATGGGAGGAATGTGTTGTTTCCATGCAAATAGTTTCCCCCTTTTTTATTTGTTTTAGCTAGGTATTGAATTCAGGAAGCTAGACTACTGAGGCACATCCCCAGTCTATTTTTTTTTTTAATACTTTGTTTTGAGACAGGACCTCTCTAAATTGCTGAGGCTGGCTTTGAACTCCCAATCCTCCTACCTCAGCTGCCCAGCCACTGGGATTAGAGGACAGCACCAATGTGCCCAGTATGATGTCATTTTTTTAAACTTTTTTTTGCTTAATTAAAGAGAGAGGGGTTAGTGAGAGAACAAGAGAAAGAGCCAATCAATGTTATTTATTTTTTCATGTGACTTTGATTGCTCCAACACTTTCTTGTGCACATGGTGATGGGGTTTGAACTCTGGTCCTTGCACACGCCAGGCAAGTGCTGTAATGGCTGAGCCACCAATCCAGTCCATGATGTCATTTTATTTTGATTTAGATTTATTTACTTTTTTTTAAAGAGAGAGAGAGACAGTGAGAGAGAGAAAGAGAGAATCAATTTTATTTAGTTTTTCATGTGTCTTTTCTTGCTTCAACACTTTGTTGTGTATGTGGTGCTGGGGTTTGAACTCAGGTCTCTGTGCATGACAGTCAAGCACCATAACCACTGAGCCAGTGCTCCAGACCCCCACAATGTCATTTTAAATAAAGGACTTGACCATCTATACATTTTGTTATCTGTGAGGTCCCTGGAACCAATTCCTGGTAAGAAGATGGAATATATTATGAGGGAGGGTCTTAGACCACTTCTACTGACACAGGTTTGTTCATGTGGTTGTAATGGCATTAAAAGTAATATAGCACAAGCCACTTGCATAAATTTAGATTTTTGAGTAACCTCATTAAAATGAAATGGATGTAGTAGGTGAAATTAACTCTGATCATGTATTTTACTTAATGTAATGTATACAAAATATAGTCATGTCAACATAGCAATCAAGATAAAAACATTATGGAGGGGATATGTCACATAGGTTGAGACACAGGCATGTCTTTTACTTAGAACTTATTTAGGATCAAAGAAGGAAAAATTCTAGCCCTGGATGGACGGTCATGGAGAACGGCTGCCATATTGGACAGTGCAGGTCTAGTAGAAATGTGTTCCAATGATTTCACTCTACGTTTTTATTTTCAAGTTCCACTATTTATCAGCACCTCAGGGAATATATAGCTTTGGTCCATGTTGTGTTGCAGTCCCAAAACACCAGAGACTGGGTAACTTATAAGGAACATGGATAGGCTCTGGGGCTGGAAGGTCCAAGAACATGGCACCAGTCACTAACAAAGACCTCTTGCTGTGTTGTAGCATGGTGGAGGGCACCATGTGCTGAGGCAGGGCAAGTGTGACTTCTTGGGACTCTCCTTCTCTTCTTATACAACCATTGTGAAGGATTCCCCCTCGCGACCTGCACACAGGTAAGGAAGCAAACAGAGCATGGTTTCTCCATTATCAATATTCGCTCCTTCTTGTCTTCTTTATGCAATAATTTCAATATTTTCACATTTTACAAAGTCTTCCACTTCCCTCTTTTCCGTGAACTGTCAATGCATGCCCTTTGCCCTTTTGCTATCCGTTGGCCACTGGGCTTTTAGCATTAGCTTCCCTAGGAAAAAAATAAGCACTTAGGCACTTTGGTTGGGCTATAAATTAACAGGTTATCCTTCTTTGACATTTGCAAATTTAACACGAAATATAAACTAATAATATGCAAAATCAAGTGTGGTTGACACACAGCTGTGCACCTCATAACCCCATTTTGGTCAATGATAGACCAGGTATACAATGGGGGTCCTGTAAGGTAGTATGTCCTAGAGATGTCATAGCTACCATAGTTTTTTTGCAAATTTTCTGCCTGACACATATTTGTTAATAAGAAATACAAAACAGTATCAACAATCTCTGATTGGAAGACTATACACAAAAATGAGTGCAGAAATATCCCAGAAAAGCTTTGAAAATAACAAAGAAGGATGATAAGATAGTACACATGCCTACTGCTTAAAGCAACATGATACTGGCAAAACGTTTCTGTTAGCTTTTTCACTGATGCGAGCAAAAGATACAACAAGAGCAATTTTAGTGGAGAAAACTTTTATGTGGCGCTCAGGGATCTATAGGTCTCAGTCCCTAGAAGGCTGATTGGTTTCAGAGGTTCAGTCCATCAGTGGCCGACTCCATACCTCCAGGTCCAAGGTGAGCAGAACATCATGGTGGAAGGGAGTGGAGGAGGAGAGCAGCTCAGGACCTGGCATCAGGAAGCAGAGAAAGCTCTGCTCACCAGGGACACAATATAAACCCCAAAGGCACAGCCCAGTGACCTCCTCCTCCAGGAATACCACACTTGTCTGCAGTTACCACCCTGATACTCCATGCAAGTGGATTAATCCATTGATTGGTTCACACCTCTCAGGACCTGGCATCAGGAAGCAGAAAGCGAAAGACAAGCCAGGGACAGGATATAGTCCCCAAAGCTCAGCCAAGTGACTCCTTCTCCAGCCACACCCCATCTGCACCCAGTTAGTCCATGCAAGTGGATTAATCCACTGATTGGGTCCCACCTCTCAGGACCTGGCACAAGGAAGCAGAGAGAGATGGAGAACCCAGGGACAGGATATTGTCCCCAAAGGCACAGCCTAGTGACCTCCTCCTCCAGCTACACCCACCTACCTGCAGTCTCCACCCAGTTAGTCCATATCAGGGGTAAGTGCACTGATTTGCTAAAGGCATGCATAACCCAATCATTTCACATCTATACCCTGTTGCATTGTGTCACACTTGAGGTTTTGGGGGACCCTAACCCATAACACAAATACAAATAGATCACTGGAGCACATAGGTCCAAATGTCCAGGCAGAGTCCAAAAACATGGTGGAAATTTGGACATGAAGACCTGGTACTTCCATCTATGGCAAAGATAAATTTCCAGAAAAACACTGAGACAATTTGCGAGTCACCTGAAAAAGTAAAAATCTGTATCCATGCCCCACTATAAGAAAAGTACAAATTCAAAATGCGTTAATGATTTAAATATAAAGCAGGAAACATACTTGAGAGAAGGGGGGGAATTTACAATCATGGTGTTGGAAGATGGTAGACGGGCATGAGAATAACTGAGTGATCAACCCTGGATCATTCGACCCTTGAGTCTCTGGATTGCCTACCTTTGCTCAGCATGATTTCTCCCATAGCCATCCATTTACCTTCAAAGGCTGCAATATCATTGTTTCTAATGCTGAGTAGAACTCCATGGTGTGTGTGTGTGTGTGTGTGTGTGTGTGTACATATATACATGTATATGTATATATACCAGAGCTTTTGGAATCCATTCATCCAGTGAGAGGGAAAAAACCAACAATGTAGCGTACTCTCTACTCCCCTGAGAATCCGAATAATATTTATGCAGTCATCGAATTCTGGAAAATTCACCACCTAAGTATTTATGTTGTTTATAGGGGCAAAAAGTGAAAGATTGAAGGGACTAGAATGTGGGTGATCTCGGGATGATTCTGGTTTAAGAAGATATGCATATCATGTTGTTATTTTATGCATTTATGATTGTACAGTAGCTCAACTCTTTAAAAAATTGAAAAACTACAAAAATAGAAAGAAAAAAGAAAACACGGATCAATCCACATGTCTGCATTCAAAAATATGTTGCTTTAGGGGTGGGGCAGTGGCTCGCTGGTAATGCACTTGCCTGGCATGCATGAGGACCCAGGTTCGAAACCCAGCACCACGTATAGAAGTAAGTGTTGGAGCAATCAAAACAGACAAACAACAAAATAAAAGACTTCAATCTCTCTTTCTCTCTCTCATTGTCCCTTTTTTTAAAAAATGTTGCTTTAAATAAATTATAGAAAAGTCAAATTTTGTTTTCCCCTTTACCAACTTTTTTTAAAGAAGTGTTTTATCTGAGAGAATTAAGTTCACACTGAGTCACCACTGAACAAAACCAAAGCTTAGATTTCATCCTGGTATCCAAAGAGCTGAGTGTGAATAGTTAGTGCTTGGCTGTTACAGGAACCCGTAGTTCCAGAAAGCTATGGAAATGTAAACTTGTTTTAACTTAATTTAAAAATCATTCCTCATATTTGCCGTGAAGGACCGATTTGGCACATCTGACTTGCCGACTGTATTTTTCTAACATTGATGTGAATTATTTCCAAGATGGCAGAAAATACCATTGACCATCACCTACCAGTTGTGATCAGAGAGGTTTTCTAGAGTTCTCTTCTCCTTACACACTTCCAATACAGAGCTGACCAGACAGCAAGTCCCTGAGCTTGGCAGAGTCAACCATGCCCATATGAATGACCCCTGAGCATGACACAGTGCCTAGGATACAGCAGTGAGTCCCTCTGAAGCCCCATGTATTCATGAATTCTCATTCTGTAGTTTTAGTTACTGTGGTCAACCACAGTCTGAAAATATTGGATGGAAAGTTCCAGAAAGCATACGTATGTTATCAATTACATACCATTCTAATTAGCATGATAAAATCTAGCACAGTCCATCTCCATTCAACCTGAGATCGGAATTGACACTTGGCCCAGTGTATCCACCCTGTATATGCTACCCACCCTGTGTATGGTACCATCCATTGTTCACACAGTAGCTGCTTCAGTTATGACATACACTGTCTCAGTAACACAGAACCAGTGTTCAAGAACCTTTTTTACTTGGTATACAACACTCACATAATTTTTAAAAAATAAAATAAAATCAACATTTTGAATCAGTACCGTGTATGGTACCGAAGCACTGAAGATGTGACGCCCTGTAGTTCTTATGTGGGGGAACCAAAGATATCCTTGATTCTGTGCATTTGACACTGCGTTCTGAAGGACAGTGGGATGATCAGGAAAGGATCTCAGAGAAAACGTTTCCAGCGAGGAGGAATCCCAGGAAGATGGATATTGAGTAAAATCATCTTGGTCCCTGGAAAAGCTGCTCCATCTCTTTATTTTGCAAAATGTTTTCAGGAGAGTCTATAAGACGGGCAAGCTGCTTTCTGCTCATGTGTGATGTGTGTTCATGCCGATGAGATTCCCAGCTTGCGGCCAGGATGACTCCAGAGACAAGAAAAGCTGAGAAAATACGTGGTTACCATTTGAATCCAATAATAGCTTTCAACACAAAGTGCTGCATCATGATCTAAACACATGTAATTACTCGTTTAGACAGCGCACTGGTTTCCTGTTAAAATCTAATTCAATTAATCCAAACACTTGCCAACTGTTTGCTTTCAATACCTCTGATTATCCAAATTTGACTTTCCTTTTACAAATGGATTCAAATTTATTTAGTTATTTATTTTTTTGGTACCTGGGATTGAGCTGAGAGATGCTTAACCACTGAGCCACATCCCCAGCTATTTTCAGTTTTTCTTTAATTTTTTTTTAATTTTTGAACAACCATACAAGTTTTTAACAAAATAATATAAAATGTGTATGGTTTCTGGGTACTAGATTTACCCCGAGGAGTGACCCCCAAATTACCCACCCTTATCCCTCCTTTCCACTTCCCACAATATCTCTAAAAAAGGATTATGTTCAATTTTTTTTTTATTTTGAGACAGGGTCTCTCTGAGTTGCTTAGCACGTTGCTAAATTACTGAGGCTGGGGGGCTGGAGCGGTGGCTCAGCGGTTTCGGCGCTTGCCTGGCAAGCACGAGGACTCGGGTTCAAACCCCAGCACCAAATACAACTAAGTGTTGGAGCAACGAAAGCCATGTGAAAAACTAAATAAAGTTGTTTCTCTCTTTCTCTGTCTCTCTCACTGTCCCTCTCTTTAAAAAAAAAAAAAAAGAATTAGCAGTTTGTTGTATTCAGTCTCAAATATTTAAAAATAAAAAATAAAAAAAATAAATTACTGAGGCTGGGTTTGAATTTGCAATCCTCCTGCCTCAACCTCCCAAATTGCTGGGATTTCAGCTACAAACCAACTTACAAATGTTTTTTTAAAATGTAACGGCAAATCTCCCACAGTTCCACAGGAAACTGTATTAGTTTATTAAGTAGTGAAATTCCCAAATGATAAATACTTTGAAGGAAAAATCTATTTACCAAATAAAATACTTAAGATAATCAGGTCAATATTTATATGTATTTATGATATTTATATTGACTACAAACTTTCATATGTGCTATGCAACATTGTGGAAAAATTTTTAAATCGGAGTGAATAATTTAGTTTCTGTTAGCCCGTTACATAAAAGCATGCATTATTTAAATTACATAATCTTAAAGTCAAGTTAAATTTTGTTTTTTAAAAATTTCTTATTTTTGTGAGAAATTAAACAATTATATTTAGTAACATATTGAAACAGGTTCCTAAAAAAAGAGAGAGAGAGCAGAAAACACAACTAGCCATAGTGGTGGTGCATGCACATAATCCTAGAAACTCAGGAGGCTGAGGCAGGAGGATCACAAATCCGAGGCCAACCTCAGCAACTTAGCAAGGCCCTGAGAAATTTATCAAGACCCTGTCTCTAAGTAAAACATAAAAGTGCTGGGGATGTTTCTCAATGGTTAAGTACCCCTGGGTTTAATCCCAGTACACACGCGCGCACGCACACAAAAAGAAAGAAACAAAGAAAATTCAACCAATCACCGAAGCTCCAGACATTTTGAAACTCGGTGTCAACTACTTCTTGAACCATTTGCTTTCAAATTTTTTCTTTCTTAACATTCATTTCTCATAATCAAATAGGAAATAATGAATATTATCACTGAATAAAATTTTGTGCCATTCAGATTTCAGTGTTTTTAAATTATTTTCCTATTTCTTCTCAGGTCTCAAAACGAAAGCCATCACTTCTGTCTATATCAAAATTAAATTAGTTGTGGAAGCCTCCTGAATGCAGAATAGGACCCTAGCAGTAGACCTGGGTCCTACTCAACTAAAATTGCTTCTGTTTCTTCTTCAGGAAAGAAGAGAGTCAGATTCCTGAAACGAATAGGATGCCCGCACTAGTTCCATGATTTTAGAGTTGACTGTGGACTCATTACCATCCTAGCAAATAAACACAATATGATATTTATGTCATTAAAGGAAACATAATATTAATGACCAAGAGCTAACAGATGGAAAATACCAGTCCAAATTAGTAAAGACCTTGAATTTCTATGATGCTCATTTTAAAATTAAGTGTGTAATCTATGAATAAGAGACAATAAATCTCATCTTGTACAACTATAATGCACTATTCAAAAAGTATATATAAAAAATTAAATGTGTAAAATATGTGTCCATAAACACCGATTATTATGAGCAAAACATATTTGAAATTGCTGATTACAGTCAAATCCATAGGCTTTCCCCCCTTTTTATTCTTGTATAACCTCCTCTTCAACCTCCAGGTCCCTCTGGATGTAAGACCAGCTCACCAACGTGCCTGTCACATGGTCAGTGTCAAGGGAGGTCATCGCTGCCAAGAAAGCAAATATTTATGAGCCCGCAGACACTTTTGGATGAACTGGAGAAAACGTTCAGACAGGAGACCTTTTCAGAGAAGATTTATGTCAAGATATTCAAGGTGATATTTAGGAAGCAGCATTAGGAAACCCTTAGGTTGCTTTGCAAAGCAGAGGGCAGGGTACGAGAAGTGGGTTACATGGGGCCACAATAATACTATAAGTCTCTTAGGGAGGTGTTTTCCTGCCTACCCCACTATGCAATTACATTCCTAGGGGTCATTCTTGTGACTGAAGAAAAACATTTATAATATGCTTCATGCTAAATAAGCATATGTGGGATGTGTCTTTTCTGGATACCAGGGTACCATTGGATTTCTCCCCTAGTCCTAAGACTAGGATTGAACTTAGGAACTCTTTACCCTTCAGCTACATCCCCAGCCCTTTTTATTTTAGTTATTTTATTTTGAAACAGGATCTTGCTAAATGACTGAGGTTGGCCTCCCACTAGCGATCCTCCTGCCTGAGCCTCCGGAATCGCTGGGATTACAGGTGTGCATCTCTACGCCTGGCTCTAGCCGGAATCCAAATGAAGCTATGTAAAGTGCTAAGGTGCCTCACTGAACTGCAATTAAACTTCATGCTCATAACAACGTACATCTCGCCATTTACAATGAAATATTTTTAAGCAAGCTATGCAACAAATGTAACAGCACTCGATGGTATTTGTTGTAGATTGTGCATGAAATGTTATCTCCACAATTTAATTTAGCAAATGCTTTCTGAATTAAAAGCACCCAAAATAGAGTCTTGCACACACCCCACAGTGGGAATGACTCACTGATACATTTCCTCCCCCCGCCTCTCCTGCTCATGTGGACGATGTGCAATATAAACTGAGAGCTTGATGTGTTGGGGGTGACGAACGTCGCTCGTGACAGAATGCTTCTAAATCCGCTTCCATTACCGGAAATAAATCATCGCTGATAGTAGCACTCATGAGTTTTCAATTTAGGGTAGTTAAATTTTAATGCCTTATGGTTAATCCTTACTTGAAGTTGTTCAAATAGATGCCATCAGGCGCCAGGCTGTGTGCTAACCTGAGGTTTCGGCCAGGAGTTCATTGATTTTGTGTATCAGAAACTACAAGGGAAGGCAGAATCTGCGTAGCCAACTGAGGTCAGTTATTTTTGAGAAAAGGGCTGGAAAAGGTGCATTTGGAATTGTGTTGCAAACCTGCTCTCTTTCCTAGGCAAGACTTGGTGGGCAAGCAACGAGGTTGGTAGTACGGGAACAGGGATAGCATTTTCATTTCCATGGCAACCACACTGTTTGTTAGATCACTGTGGACTTGAAAGACCAAGCAACTGGGGAAAGCGTTAAGTGTTTTTCAATATCTGCTGTTACCAAAACAACTTTGAATAACTCCCCCGTTTCTCCATCAGTCTTTAAAGACACCACTGACTCTCAAGCTACGATGTGAGCAGAACCATTCCAAATGCAACCTGTGGTTCAGTGTCCAGGTCTCTGAACCCACAGAAAATCCTTTTTCAAGATGGTCTTTGCAACTCACCTGCTCATTCGTCTACCAAGCACTGGTCCAACTACTCCTACATGCAATGTTCAAAGATTCCTTCTTGTAAGAATTTTAGACACGTTGGGCATGGTGGTGCACATCAGTAATCCCAGCAGCTTGGGAGGCTGAAGCAGGAGGATTGCAAGTTGGAGGCCAGGCTCAGCAAGTTAGTAAGGTTATAAGTAACTTAGCAAGACCTGTCTAAACATAAAAATAAAAAAGAAAAAGTCTGGAGGATGTTGCTCAGTGCTTAAGGAGCCCTGGGTTCAATCCCTGGTACAAAAAATAAAAACAAAGTCTTCCAGATGCATGAGAAAAACAGTCGTCAAAGAATTGAGTTCTGTGTAATGGATTCTGTTGCAAAGTCACTGATAGGATATCCACAGCTGTAGAAATTCCAGTTGAGGGCCATGTCCCCCAGGAAATGGTACAGACTTTGTTCATAGCTATAGTTCAACATCTACTTGGGAGTTTTTCAGTATGGGTCCCAGACAAAAGAGGATGAATGTTTGACAGGAAGACCAAAGCTTGGAAGATGAATGAGTGCATGAGCGGCAAAGATCATCTTCCAACACCACTTTCTGTGGGATTAGAAAAGAGAGGGGTTTTGTCAAAGCAAAGGGAAGATTATGGTTTGTGGAGCAGGGTTGAACACCCTGTGAAACCAGAGATTGTCTCCTTCTCCCCCCTTCCTCCTTATCTCCCTTTCTCTACAATCCCTGAAATGCAGAGAAGGGGAAGAGAAAGGCAGAGAGGAAGAAGATGGAGGAGAAGAAGGAGGAAGTGAGGAAGAGAAAGGAGGAGGTGAAATCCAGACCAATGCTCTTCCAAAGCAAGCAGAAGGCTTCTCGCAAAGGCACCCCTTAGAGACTCCGCTCAACGATGGGCGTTTGCAAGAACGGAGCAAAGAATTAGTAAGCTGCAATGGATGAGTACGAGCGCATCACTCAACAAACTCTGTGAAAACTGTAAGTCTTCAGCGGAAATGTGTAAGACAACCATTCAAAGAGGAGATGGGGAAGGGTTTGCTCCAGCAAATAATGAATAATCAAGGTTTGGAAAACCAAAACGCATCACCTTTCCCCCACTTTATGAGATGTGTCCATATCTGTGATTGCAATACCATTCTTTACTGGGGCAACATTTATATAACACAAAGAAAATTATAAAGACTCCACTTGTTTGGGTTCTCAATTTCCCTTCTACAACATAAAAGAGGTATTGTCACCCACAACAGGAATTAAAGTCTGTTATAGGTTAGTGGAAGTTACGTGTTAGTATATCTAGCACATTCTTGGTAATTAATATAAATATTCAACATTATCGTAGATGGATTAGGAAAATGCCCAAAAATATATTTTGACAGGATGTGGTTAAATGAAATATAATGGTGAGATATATAGGCTGGAAGGTAGGACATGCTCAAAAATTAAACTCTGTTAAAATAAGACTCATGATGGATCAAAAGGACACAGGAGGTAGAGAGGTGAGTAGCTAAATTTTCTAGGTCTTGTTCCAAATTACCTGCAATTAGTTGATTTTATTTTAGAGAGTGAGAGAAAGAATCAATTTTATTTAGTTTTTCATGTGGCTTTCGTTGCTCCAACACTTTGTTACGTACGTGGTGCTGGGGTTCGAACCTGCGTCCACACGCATGCTAGCAAGAGCTGTAACCACCTAGCCACCACTCTAGCTCTGGAGCTAATCGATTACCCCTAACTTTGGAATACTTATACATTTCCCCTCAATTTCACACTACTTCAATGTAATTTGATGCAAGACGTTATTCTGTGAAGGATCTAGAAACGATATCCTTTAACTGTGTTGTTCCTGCAATGATGGTAATAACACAGGATTTGAAAATCCTACCTTCAACACAATCTTCCTTGTGCTGTAGATGGGTTTGCTGTGCTGATCCTGGAAGCCTGCGGGACGTGCTTTTCGATTGAAACGGAGAGAAATCCGGAGCACAGAGTACATCTCAGCTCCCGTAATCATGTGTCAATAAATAGAGTTGATAATAAAAGTACTCTTGATTCTCCACTTAATGGACAATTGAGTGAGTTTGTTCTCGAGAAAACAAAGGGAGACTGTTGAGGGCACCGAGATTCTCATGGGAAGGACGGTGCTGTAGGGAGGTAAAGGAGGCGGGACTGGGTTCTTAGCAGAGCCTCTGAGCAGACAGCACTCACCCTTGACAGGAGGTCATCCAAGGTGATCCTCAGCAGGCAGTTGACCTTCCCCTGCCTGAGGGTGGAGAATTGCTGCACGCTTTCCACTGGGGTTTTCCTAGTGCAGATGCAAGCTGACATTCTTCCACTTGCTCTCTTAACACTTGTGAACTGAGAAACATCTTTCTTATTTAAAAAGTTCATAGGATTTCCGGCAAGGGTTTGCACCGTCCCTAGAGAACACCACCCACAGCCTCCCCAGTTCCCACAGGATACCACTGAGCTGGCTGGAGAAGTCACGGGGGTGACTTGTTTTGCAGGGATCTTTTCTGAATGCCAGCCTGTTACAACACACACAAGGCTTTTGTTGCAAATCCGTGCTGTGGGCTTTCAGGAAGGGATGGCTCAGGCCCACTCCCAGCCTCATTGATGTGAAGTAAATATGAACTTAAGAAATGAAGAGATGTGGATTCATTAGAGCAAAGGGAAGTTGAAAGGATTTTCCTCTTCAGAGTTCATCCTGCTGGGTACATGGCTGATGGGATAATTACTTAAATGGTGTTGCCAAACTCAGAGCACATTCTATGTTTATCTATCCATCCATCCATCCATCCATCCACATATCAATCATCTATCTATCCATCCATCCATTCCTCCATCTACCTATCAATCATCTAACTGTCCATCCATTTATCATCCATTCATCTACCTATCAATCATCTATCTATCCATCCATCCATTCCTCTATCCATGCATTCATCTATCTACCTATCAATCATCTTTTTATACATCCATCCATTCCTCTACCTCTTCATCCATCCATCTATCAATCATCTATCTATCCATCTATCATCTATGTATCTATGACTCCATCCAACCGTCCATCCATCCAACCATCCATCCATCTATATATCAATCATCTATCTACATACCTCTAAATCATCTGTCTATATATCTACTTATCAATCATCTATCCATCTATCATCTATATATCTATGAATCCATCTATCCATCCATCCATCCATCCATCCATCCACCTGTCAATAATCTATCCATCCATCCATTCCTCCATCCATCCATCTACCTACTTATCAATCATCTCTCTATCCATCGATCTATTTATATATATATAAAACACCATTGTTAAAACACCACAAACTGTGGTTCCCCCCATATATTTATGAGCAAATTTCCAAACTTCATTTATCTGAAAAGTAGTAATTTCAAAGAGCATTAAGAGACCAGCAAATCCAGAAACCAGTGAGTTTATTAGGTGTCTGAGTGAAACTCTGCTAAACTCCACGGATAACAAACTATATAGTTCACCATGTGAAGCCCATTTTCCATTGGGATTGGTGACGCCCAGGATTATTAATGCAAAAACAGTTTGCTTATTTGAGGCTTCCTGTGTTTTGCACTTCCTTCGGGCATGCATTTCAGGGTCTTCAGTAGGTTTCCTTCAGCTTTGACTTACAGTCTCAGCTCCTTTTCAATCTCAACATCCCTATTTTTGCAAGGAGAATATTACAACATGCCAACAGACATGTCTCCTTAGAAACCCATAGCAACTTGCACCAGGTCGCTGAGCCTCCTCCCTCTCTGACGCCAAATTCTGGGGCTCTTCATCTCAGCTCTGTTTGGATTTCACACCCAGCCTGGTCTGCATACCCATTTGCCTCTTCTGAGTCCCGGTGACACTTGAGTCTGAGCTCCCTGGCTCAGGGTTTCTCGGAGGTGTTTCAGAACAAAATTTACTTGATTTTGTCTCAGAAATAGAAAGAACTGTCCTAAGTCTTGAAAATGAGAGTTGGAAGGAGACATTAGGTTCTGATGGATGTAAAAGTGGGTAATGAAGTCAGAAGGCTGAGAAGATGATAAATGTATTGCAGCTTGCACAATAAATCGAAAGACCATAGGAGAAGTCCTGAGGGATCAAGAGAAAACTGTACAGTGAATAAAAAGTGCTGAGCTTGTGCAATTGACAAGAATCAGAAAGAGTGAAGGAAAATCATTGAAGGATTTTTAAATTCCCTTGCAGTACATGACCAGGACCCAGGGAATGTCAGAGGCCGATTTGCTGCAAATGAGATTAAGACCAGACTATGCATGTATCGAGGACTGACTTGGTCTATGTCTCCTTGACACTAACAGATAATCCAAGAATTGAGCACTGTTTGAAGCTTCCCCATAGCCATGGCTGGGTCCCGGTTGCCATCTTGATTTGTACAGATATTGACAATGAATAAATACAGAAGGGGGCACTCCTGTTTCTACTTACGTGAATATTGATGAAATTGCAATGATTTGCGCATGAGCTGAGACAGCATTTACCAACACGCAGGATGCCAGTGCCTGGTTTTAATGTTTAAAGAGTAGTTTGCACTCTTTCTGATTGGCATGACTAGAGGAGTGAAACTTGATGCTTGACTTTTGTGCTATTTAGCAGGCAGACCTTCAAAAGCATGGAATATTCTGGCACACAGAGAGATTCTTTCTCTTATGCTCATGTGCAGATTTCTCCTAAATCATTTCCAAGTTCATCAAACGCTCATCTTGGAAGAGCTTCCACTAGGGTTTCAAATGGTTTCCCTGTCCTTCTGTCTACATGAGGGATAGAAGTAGTAACCAGGAGGATAAGCCATTGCCCACGCGCATTCTATAATATGATCACAAGTAGGCAAATGAGGTTCTAATGTGGTAAGCACCAAGGTCATGCAGTCTGTGTGTATGGTTGGACACTTTAGAGACCCCGGTGATTTAGCACCATAAAAAGTCAACTCAGAGGTAGTGAAGGATGTATAAGAGTTGGTTAATAAAAGTGTTATGAGGGCTAGAGCAGTGGCTCAGCGGTTACAGCACTAGTTCAACATGCGAAAGTACACGGGTTCAAACCCCAGCACCCATATACACAACTAAGTGTCAGAGCAATGAAAACCATGTGAAAAACTCAATAAAAACTGATACTCTCTGTCTCTCTCTCTCTCTCTCACTATCCTGCCCTCTTTAAAAAAAAAGTGTTATGAGAAGACAGGTCTAAGAAGAACAAAATATTAATGCAATCCAGAGCAGTGACCACCGGCTAAGAAGCAATTCTCAAATTTCAAGGAGTCTATTATTACTTTCCCAGCAAATCCACAAAAGTGCTCAAGTTCTAGTTCTGCCTTAATCATCATTTTTCTTTATGCTGTGGGGACTGGAATTCTATTAGCATCAAGTAATGACTCTGAAGCTGGTTGTCCATTAGAAATTGGGCAGGAAGAGAGATCACAAAAGAGAATGTGATGCTATAAACCCAGCACATAAAAAACTGGGGGAAGACATGGAGATAGTTTAGGGATGTTCCTAGCAGAGGGTCAATGTAATAGGCATGTAAGTAGAGAGAGCAAAGACTGTTTTTGGTCTTAATGGAAGCATTGGAGTCAAGGCACAGAACTGAACAGCTGCGTATTTGTAGACAAATCTGGAGCAAACTTTGAGACCAATGATGATTGAAAGTCTTGCAGAAATATTTATGAGATTTGTAGCCACATTTCAATAAAACGTGACTTGTCACCAGTATAAAAAAAAGTAAAGGGATTGAAATATTTTTTAATTTTGTTAATTTTTTTTTTTTTTGGTGGGGAGCTACAGATTAAACCCAAGAGTATTTATTTATTGATTGATTTTGAAATGCAAAGCACAATATATTTGTAAAATGCTATGAAAAGACACAAACTAATAAAAGAAAATATGAGCAACTAACTTCCACAAAAAGCTAAATATAGTACCATAAAATACATAAAAGTCATAAATCTATAAATTATATAAATATCCTTTGATTTAAGCATGATTGAAATGGTCAATGCAAATAAATTGTTTAATTTACCTACTTCCCTGTGTCACGTTCATTGAATTTAATCTAAGCATTGTCCTCTTTGATTTCTTTTTTTTTTTTTTTTTTTTTGTAGAACACTGTAGAAGTTTTTAACAAAACAATATAAAAGGTGTATGGTTTCTGGATACTAGATTTAGCCCCAGGAGTGCCCCTCCAATTACCCACCATAATCCCTCCCTTCCCTTACCTACAATATCTCTAAAAAAGTATTAGGTTGTATAACATTACACCTTATTTGGATTTAACACATGATAATAGACCACCTCTCTCAATGGCCAGGGTCTAGTTCCAGCCTCCACAGATGAGTGGAGACATTCAACCCTTGGTTTTCTGGGTTAAGCTGATTTTACTGAGCATGATTTCTTCCATAGCCATCCATTTACCTTCAAAAGCGTCAATATTATTGTTTCTAATTGCTGTGTAAAATTCCATGGTATATATGTACCACAGTTTTTTGATCCATTCATCCATTAAGGGACATCTGGGTTGTTTCCATAGTCTAGCAATAGTAAATTGAGCTGTTATGAACATACATATTGCTGTGTCACTATAATATGCTGATTCTAAATCCCCTGGAAAGGTACTCAGGAGTGGAATAGCAGGAACCCAGGAGTATTTAACTACTAAGCCACATTCTGAGCTCTTTTTATATTTATTTATTTATTTACTTATTTATTTATGTATTTATTTATTTTGCTTTGAGGCAGGGTCTTGCTAAGTTGCTTAGGGCCTCACTAGGTTGCTGAGGCTATTCTTGAAGCTGCAATCATTGGAGAGTTATTTTGAAGAGAAAAAGTAAGATCTCTTTATATCCTCCTGAGACCGTAGACATGTACCATCCAGCAATGTTCCTTTCGATACTCAATTTGACCAAATAGTGAGGCTCTTTTAACTCGTAGTAGTCCTGTTTGTGTTGATAGATCATCTCAAAACATTTAATATTTAATAGATCTGGTCATGTCCAAACAGCATTCCTATTGCCAACACAGAAATGCACCAATAGTCCTCAAGAAGAACAGCATAAATCATTCCTTGGTGACACATATGTTTATATTAGCAATTGAAAAAGTAATCTGTCTTTCAATTATCCAAAGGAATTATAAGAAGCTTAGCTATGTTAGATAAAAATAAAGTGTTCCAGAGCAATTATAAATAGACAGTAGTAACAATCAATTTTCTAAATCGTTGTTAATTTATTTGGATTCTGGGTCCTTAATTGATATTATGCAATGATGATAGCATTTTATTCCTGCCAAAGAATGAAAATATGAGAATTGTGTAATTCCCAAATTGACAATTATTTCTTATTTTATTTTTCTAGTTTTGGACACAGCATTTCTTCATATCTTCTTGATCTCATGCTTCTGATTTTGACCTATTCATTCTTTTGTTAGAAAGATAGAGACTGGATTTTAATTTTTCAGTTTCTTCTTTTTACATCCAAGAATAGGGGATGCTTCTGCTTTTTGTAATAAAGAAGAGATATTGTGGGTAAGAGAAGGGAGGGATACAGGTGGGAAATTGGGGGGGCACTCCTGGGGGTAAATCTAGTATCCAGAAACTATGCACATTTTATATTATTTTGTTAAAAATTTGTATGGTTGTTCAAAAATAAAAATTTAAAAAAAGACAGAATCAAATTTCTTTTCCATCTGCTTTTTGTTTTTCCAACACTTAGTTGTGGATATCATGCTGGAGATTAAATCTAGGTCTAGAGCCGTTGTTTATTCCAGCTCAAGAGGGGAGGAAATCTGCTCTTTATACCTCTTCATTCTACCCATACCCTCAAAGGATTGGATGTGTCCACAACGCAGGTGAAGGTGTATGTTCTTCACTCTGAACACTGATTGAAAGGTCAATGTCTTCCAGGAGCAATCTCTTTTACACACCCAAAAAGATTATTTTACCATTTTTATTAAAGTCTGGGCTTCCCTTTGCTCAGTCAAGTTGATGCATAAAATGGACCATCATGAGTGCATGCCTAAGTGTGGTTTCAGTTCTTCTAACTACCTTGGAGGGCAATGTGTGTGATCAGTGCAGAAGCTTCTCATGGTTTCCAGCCATGCAACCAAATTTAAAAATTGCCTTATGGACAAAATGACATTGGTAATTCTGTAGGTCTGGGGTCAGCATTTCACCAATGATGGCCCAGTAAAATATGTCATCAAAGTAAGATCAGCACCCTGTTTTTTGGTGGCATGTGGTGATGACCAAGTCAGTTGGGCTGTAGCACCTAGGTTTGCAGTAACTCAAACACAGTTAGGTATGCAAGTGTAGGAAAACACTGTTTTTCCACCAAATTCTTTCTGATCCTTCCCCATGGAAGCAGAGTTATCAAGACCACAGGAAGCTTGGCTTGTCTTCTTCATTAGCATGTGATTTTAGGAAATTATTAAAACAATTCCATAAACAGATGAATTTTAAGAGTAATGCCACAAGACTGAAATAGATTCAGCTTTATTATTCTTTTGCTCCATTTGACCAAACTTCCTTTGATTTCATATCATCGTCTGTGGTCTGTGGGTTGGAAACATTACCTATTTTATCTTCTCTTTTAATTATTCTGCTTCATATTTTCCTAACCTACACAGCTGGTACCCACGGCACCTGTACGTTAGTATAGTCATTGTACAAATTATAGAGACATTTTGATCTTCAAACTCTGCCACCAGTCACGTGTAAGTCTTCATTTCCTGTCCTGTCTGTATAATAAATCCACCTCTTCCTTTTTGCAATATATTACTCTTCTGATTAGTACTGCATTAATTTAACACAATAGGTCATCATTTTTTAAACTTTTATTTTTGTTTTTATATTCTCCTCTCCTTTGCCTGAGTTGAACCTTCTTCAACCTCTATTTTGCATCTTTTTAATGGCTTAATTACTAAGAGGTAATTACTAATATGTAATATTCTTGATTTATTTAACAAATGCACCATCTAGTTGACGTTCAAGGTTACGCATGTAACATCATCTGATCAGAGGAGTTAGGCAGGAAATGCTGCGGTTTCTTCAGGCATTTGCATTAACTGAGCTACTATGATTCGAGTGGATCTACTGAAGCAGATGGTACCACGTCAATCAGTAGATCAAATGTTTCAAAACATGGCGAGCAATGAGCACACATCAAAGATTCCTTCTTCAAGCCCTGAAAAGTGTCTTGGTTAGATAGATGGTTTAGTGGCCAGTTTTCCATTGCTCTGACAAAATCTACCTGGAGGAGGAAAGTTTTAGTTTGATTCAAAGTTTCAGAGAGGTTGGTGTATGATTGTCTGGCTGCAAAACAGAAACATGGCGGACAGTGTTGGCAGAGGAAAGCTGTCGGCTCATGGCAAATTCAGGCTAAAACAACGACAGGAGCCTGGGACATGATATTGTCCCCAAGGCCACACCTTCAGAGTCCTAAATGCTCCAACCCCAGCAAACAGGCCGACAGTTTTTATCAGCTCCCAGTACTCCTCATGGACAGCCAGCGGTCAATGGGTTAATCCACAGATAAGTATAGAGTTCTCTTTATCCAATCCCTGTCCTCCTCTGAACCCTACTGAGCTGGGGACCAAGTCTTCCATGCATGAGATTTTCAGGGACAGTCCAGTTGCACATTTTAATACAAGAGAAAGAAAGTGGAGTGAGGATAGGAAAGGAGGGATTTCGGAGGGAACAAGATTCCTTTTTCAGACTCTAAGGTCATCTTCACAGATCAGATTATGCTTTGTATGGAATTTACCTAAATGCGGTGAATTTTTAGGATTTTTTTTTTTTTAGTGCCTTCCAGGTGTTCATCCAAGCAACACATTTGTCAACATAGATAGGTTTTTAAAAGATAGAAAGAGAGGTGTGCAAGTGATAAATAGAAGCAATATTTAGATAAGGCATCTGCAGTGAGTATATTAGACCATCAGAGTGATTGGCACTCCATAGAGCTT
>PVKS010036057.1:0-19621 GCA_004027875.1 Aplodontia rufa | reverse complement strand
TATCAGTTTGTGCTTCATGTGCTATGTCGTAGTGTACACCGAGGTATATGGCAGTTTCTTCTTGGACTGAATTGCATCTTTCTTCAAATATTCCTCTTCCCATTTAATGGTATTTGCTTTGGAAAGATTACTGATAATCCCTTCTTTTGTGGAAATTACTTTTCACACCATGAAGGAATGAAAATCAACTGACACAGTGTTTTTAAGTGAACATCATGAAGGAGACATGGGAATTCAGTCTTTTTCTGCATAGTGTCTTTTTATTTCTCCATGATACCTTAACAATGCTGGGTATGGAGTAGCTCTGTAGATACCTTATTTCTTATATTTTGCTGTTGCATTCTTCCCTGTGCCCCCAAGCCACTGTCTCCTCCATATTTAGTATAGTACTTGATTTATTCTGTTGTTTCACATTTGATTCCTTTAATAATGTACTCTTCTATTCCTGTTCACTGTTAAGTCTTGCTTTTTTTAAACTTTTAAAAACTACGTGAAGATTCCATCTGCCTAATTGCATCTCCCTACATCAATTCCATTAGAACTTTGAGGTGGGATCATCTAAAAGGTTTTGTTCAGTAATCTAATCCCTTCACGTTTTAATTGACTCACTTTTATAGTGACACATAGTTGAAATGGATCAGTTATACTTAAAATGAAAATTACAAAAATCATATCACCAGGTTTCAGTAACTGGGGGTATTTCTTCAGAAAATGAATGGGTTTATGGATCTTTCTATAGTTCCCTATAGTACTATCCTAAGAATTAATGCCATTATATATTTCGTATAGGCAGAAGAAGAGTGGTTTTGATATTAGCTGACATTTGTATACAAGAAGAGGTTGAAAAGGATCATTTTATAGTTTTTATGTAGCCCATTTAGACTATCTTGTTCTAATGTTGGCTTCTCTTTCTTGAAGTTGATTATATATTCTTAAAATATTATTATTTACATATTTGTCCCAAAAATGTAAGCTATGAAAAATATAATCTTCATTTTATGTTCATCAGTACCTGGTGTATTGTTCAAATTAGGCTCTGATGAAGTGTAATTGATTTATTAGTAAATTGGGTGCTTTGTCATTACTTCATAGATCATCTTTTTAATTTTCCCTTCTCAGTTAATCAAGAATCATCCTCACCTGTACCAACTGATAATGCTTCTGCCATGGGTACTCAATTAGCATCTGAAGAAACCACCTTGACTTCAAATTACACTAGCACTACCATTGAAGATCCTCCTGATCAAGAGATACAAGAGATACTGGTTTCTTCAGAACACAATGAATGTATTCCTTCTGTTAATACAGAATTGGGATCTGAAGCTAGGAGCATTCTAGACCCAGACTCCTCTAATTCTGGAAATAGTTCTGCTTTTGACAAATTAAGGCAGCCAGATGAGTGTATGGAATCTGTACGGCAGCAGTCTGGAAATGCCAATACAGAATCTTTGCCATCAGGGTATGTTAAACATTTTTTAATATTTGATTTACATTTAACTACTAACTTTTTGGTGATATATGGCTACTGAATATGTATGTAACATATTTCTGTTGTTTAGAAATTTGAAATCTTAAGTTGCATTCTGACTTTTTACTGTTTATTTATGCTAAACTCAAGTACTTTTTGGAACTAAGAACAATTGCTTATCTAGTTGAAGTTATATGTATTATGAATGGAAATTTGCACAGCTATCTTGATTTGATTTATACTTCTTGATGAGAGTGACCATGACACTGTAATAATGTCAGTGGTGTGTTTTTCTGTGTGTTCTACTCTCCAAACCTGATGCTTGAGAACATCTAGCCTTTTTTTTTTTCCTTAATAGTGAGTGCTTGCTGGGGACAGTCACATAATCAGGACAACTGGCTCTTACAAGGTCATTTGCATTGGCGCTCATTTCCCTCTTAATTATTCAGCTCCCCATAATTTTCTTTAAAGAGCATTCTATATATGTGTTCTGTATACATGGAAGACATGTGTTAGTCATGTCTTCATATTAGCTAGTTTTTATTTTTTTGGTACTGGGTATTGATCCCAGGAAAGCTCTACCACTGAGCTATACCCCCATCGCTTTTTGTTTTATGAGACCTTTGTCTTGCTAAATTGCTTAGTACCTTTCTCAGTTGCTGAGATTGGATTTGAACTTGCAATCCTCCTGCCTCAGCCTCTCAAGTTGCTGGGATTACAGCTGTGTGCCACAGTGCTTGTCTACTCAGCATTTCCCCCCCCAGTCTTAGTTCTGATGATACTAATATTAATCATTCATTGTTTCTACCTTCAAGAAGCTAATTTATAGGTTCAGACTTGAAAACATATATATTCAATATAGTTTGTGCTATAATGAAAGTATGGACAAAGTGTTTTCAAGAAATCTTATAGTAGACAAAATGTAAATTCATAACCTTTGAAACTGCCCTTCTAGTGGTCTCTAATTACCTTATTGCCCTCATTTTCTTATCACAGTAATGATGTTCGTACTCCTTCCCTACTTCGGAATCATTTTTCCTTAGTGCTATCTATTGGCTTATGTAATTTTATCTACTGTTTGTGGTTTCAGCCTCTATTCTTCTCTTATGTGTGTGCACATTTGCGCACATGAATGCCCCATGTAGATCTTACACTTCTGTGGCCCTTTATTATGTCTAAACGAGACCTTTCTCTGAGCTTATTTTCAGCTGCTTTCTGGAGTATCTTCCTCATGTTTCCTATAAACATTTCTGACTATGTATTATCTTCCATTTCCCTCTCAAAAATCTCTTTTCTTGTGTCTTCTGTCTTTGGTAATTTTTTATCCCAGTTTCTTATGTGTCAGTCATTGTGAATGGAGACTTACAAGGTGTTCTTGCTGTAAAGAATCAATGATGCAGCAGTTTATTTTAAAGTTATGCTAGAGATACATTTAGCATATCATGGGAAGGAACATATGCAGAATTGGGATAGGGAGAATACCCAGTATTACTGACTTCAAAGAATACTTTCTGGAAGAGGTGACACCTAAGAGGATCTCTGAAAGAAGAGTAGCATTTTGCAAACAAGTAATTGGCACAAGTGTAAAAAGTTTCATTTTCAGTAGAGCCAACTACATATTTTAGACTTCCACCATCCAAAAATGTGTATACTGAATACAGAAATTAGTATTTAGTTATAGTTTATGTTTAGCATTTGAGGAAACAAGGAATATAATGCTGAAGAGTTAATAGTCCTGTGAACAATTTTGTACATCTGTTAAGGGTTTGGTAGTTTTTCCTAAAAGCTATGAATAAGCATTGAAGAATTTAAAGCAGGGAGTGGCATGGTCATATTTTCATTTTATTAAGATCATTCTTGTAGTAATTATGGACAATTGGGAATTAAGAAGGCAAATTAGGATAGCAGCCAGGCTGTTTTATAAACGAAGCAAGCAAGCATTCCAGTTCAAAGCAATAACTGCATAAACTTAATTTCTGTGGGAGCCAAATAAATGCTTCAGTAAACCTGTAGCAAACATTTGTGGTCTTTGTATTAGGAAAATTTGCAATAATTTCGATGAATTTCAGATTGTGGTCTGCAGACCTTTAAGAGGTTCTGTTCAGTACTGAAGTAAATCATTATAGCCTAGAATAAGATATACTGAGTATAAGCATGTGTCCTGAAAGTTTGCTTTTCCAATGTGCTCATGTTTATTAAACATGTGGATAAATAGCAACCTAGTATGCACAGAGATATTTATGTAAAATATGTTTCTTACTCTCTAAGATATGATTAAAAAAGTTAAAAAGCCAGTAATCCAGGAGAGAATTTAAAAGAACTTGAAGTGAGGCGATGTCTTGTTAGGTGGTGTTAAGATTACTTCCCATGACTAGTAGAGTGCAAAGAGTGAGACCAGGTGTATTCCTCTGGTGCATGCAGTATTTGGTTGTGTAACTCTCTGAGTCAGCAAATTTTAACTTTATATCATCTTTTACTTTTCCTTAAAAATCTTAGTTATTGTGGCTTCCTCTCTGATAATTTACCAAGTTATTTAATTAGTTACATGATATAATCATAGGCGTTTAAGACTTTGTAATAACAGTGTATAGCCAGCTTGAGAACTACTTCTTCAAGTGCTTTTGTTAAATAATTCTTTATTCCTCAGTCTTAATTTTGGTTCCCTTTGTATAGAGATACATAGGGGAAATGAAAAATTTCATGTTTTAAAATCTTATTTAAAGCACAGGTCTGGAAAAGCAGACAGTATATTATTATTGGGTTGCTTCTTCAGAGAGATTAAACATGGATTCTGGATCTTTCCCTGCCCATGTATAGTATTGAGTCATCTGGGTGATGGTATATTTGATTGAAATAATGACTAGAGCATTGGACTTGGAATAGGAGAATGAAGAGCTGGTGTTCTTTGTTTGTAGGGCATCCAGTTGTTCAGTTACCACATGACAAATGCCAGGGAAGTGTTCTGAAGAAGAGTATTCTAGGCTGGTGATGACATTTGAATATTTTTGCCACATATGACCTTACCTGTTGATGTCTGCGTTTGTTCTAACTTTTGTTATTCCTCACATATCTGTATGACTCATACTTAGATTTCTGCTAAAATGCTGCCTCATTCCAGAGGCCCTTTTTGACTTTCATCCAAAACAAGCCTCTCTTCCTTTGTCTCCTGACCTTGCCTCATTGATTCCCCATGTTTTCTAATGAAAAATGTACATGCTTAGAGAAAAGTGTAAAGAATTTTACGGAGAAAACCAATATACTTACCACTGGATTCTACAATTTCTATTTTACTATACTTGCTTTATCTAATATCTCTTCATCTCTCTATCCTTTCTATCCATCTAATTTTTCTTTCCTTTATTGGTAGTAATGGGGATTAGACCCAGGGCCTCATGCATACTAGGCAAGCACTTTACCACTGAGCTATGTCTTCAGCCCTTTCTATTTTTATGTGAGACAGTGTCTCACTAAGTTGCCCTAGCTAAACTCAGAACTTGAGATCCTCCTGCCTCAGGTTCCCAAGTAACTGGGTCTATAGGTATGTACCACCATGCTCAGCATAGATTATCTATCTAATTTTAAAATCCATTTCTGTTAAATTGCACATATCTGTATGTTTTACTCATAAGTACTTCAGCATGAATATCATTAACTATAAAATTTAGTATTTGCTTAAAATTTTTAGGTAAAGTTTTACTAACAAGGATGAGCACAAGTCTCATGTACTGTTTTTATGAATTTTAATAAATGTAAGCTCTGTTGCCCAAATTCTTACGAAGATAGAGAACATTACATTACTTCAGAAATCTGACTCACTTTCCTGTGGGGCTGGGAATTGCTGGCGATTGAACTTAGGGTCTGGTGCATGCTAGGCAGGAACTCTACCACTGAGCTATACCTCCAGCCTCTCAAGCTCCCCTTTGAGATGATCACTATCCCTTTTTTCCCTCTACTATGTGTTAGTTTTCCCTGTTCTAGGAATCACCATGAACTCTCTTGAGTTAGGTTCTTGTAATCAGCATGCTAAGATCTGTGTTTTTTTAACACTTAAAATTACTATGTGACATGTATTTCTATGTTTTTTGACTATTTTCTCTCCACTAGATTGAAAAGGGGCTTTATTTTATCTATTTCTATTTACCTTGTGCTTGAAATTGTACCTGCCATGTTAGCAGTTATTCAGTAAATACTTGTTAAGTAAGTGAATTAATGCTTGATTAAATGATTTTGACCGAGGAATTAGGCAAAAGATCTGGCCTGTAAATGTCTCTGAAAGAAATGGTTAGCAAGTCAAAAGCTGCTGAAAGCAGGTAAGGGCATAGGATATAGCTTAAAGAGCACTAGCCTAGCATGCACAGGCCCTGGGTTCTATGGTAGGTTGGTGGGGGGGGGGCTACTAAAAAATTAAAGGAAGAACTGAAGAATACCCAATGAATTTAATTACAAAGTGGTTGTTTATTATTGATTTTGTTAACAAAGTAGTTTCAGGGACTAATGAGAGCTGTATTCAAATTACTGTCATTTGGGAATGAACAAAAGAAGAATAAATGGGGTAGAAAATTCTTGAATAATAATAATAGGGAAAGATGAGTGTGCTTGATACAAGTGGTCAGGAAAACACAAACAGAACCTGGGAGTAGTTTTTTATTTTGTTTCCAAAATGGAAGAGACTTAAAAGTTGATCTGCAGATGAGAGTGAGTATCTTAACTTATGGTTGATATGAAGGCAGTGGTCCTCCTATCTGCCCCATTTTCCAAGGTTGTAACTATTAGCTGACCTAGTCACTAAGCTCTTTTATTTTTGTTCTAATATATTTCATAAAGTTTCTTTATATTTACTTTTTTTTTTAAGAGAGAAAGTGAGAGAGAGAGAGAGAGAGAGAGAGGGACAGAAACAGTCAATTCTTATTGAGTTTTTCATGTGGCTTTCGTTGCTCTGACAGTTGTGTACGTGGGTGCTGGTGTTTGAACCCTTGTACTTGAACATGCCAGGCAAGCACCCTAACTGTTGAGCTACTGCTCCAACCCCATATTTACTTCTTTTTTTTTTTTTTAAATAAAACAAGGTCTTGGTTTGTTTACTAGTAGTTTTGAGGATTTTTATTATAATGCTTTAGTGAGAGAGGGAGACTGAATCTAACTAAATTCCAGGAAAAAAAAAATATTATGACTGAAGGTGAAGTATGGAGTTATAACTTAGCACTCTTCCCCAGGAAGAAGTTAAACAGTTCTATTGAGAATTCTTACCAGTCAGGTAATTGGTACTGTTTGGGGAGGTAGGCATTTATGAATTCCCATCAAGCATAATCAAGTCTCAGCAAATCCAACCCACCACTGCTTTTTTTTTTTTTTAATTTTAGGCTATGACAATTCATTAGTCATGTTTAATAAATAAACTAGTTGTAGATAAATGAATTAGATTGATAGAATAATCAGTTTGTGGGCATCCTTGCAAAAAGGCTCCTGAACTGAAATGATTTCCATTCTTGTTTTTTTTTAAATTATTTTTTATTAGTGCATTATAGTTGTACATAATGATGGGATTTGTTGTCACATATTCATAGATACACACAATACAGCAATACAGTTTGGTATATATCCAACCCCCCAACCTCCGATCCCTTGCCTCTCTTCTAGGTCCTATATTTTTCCTAAAATACCCAAGTACAGTGACATAATTCTTATACCTATGAAGAACATTTTATATATATGTGACTATAATATATAGAGTTACATACTTATAAATGCTTGGAATGTGCCTTGCTTTATCTCAGTTCCAACATTTCTCTTTCTCCCTTCCTATCATTCCTTCTTATTCTTCAGTATATTTGACAATAGGATTAAACATTTACATTTTTGTAAAGGCAGGCAGTATAGCTTGCTAAATATCTTATGCAGTATCTCATCAATATTAACATATTGCATTTTTGTTCTGTGGTTCTAATCCATGAGTTTATCTACCTTTCCCCTAAGCCTGGGTTTAGTTCCAGCCTCCATAAATGAGGGAAAACATTTGACCCTTGGGTTTCTGGGTTTAGCTAACTTTGCTCTGCATGATTTCTTCCATTGCCATCCATTTACCTTCAGTGGCTACAATGTCACTGTTTCTAATAGCTGATGGCTACAATGTCACTGTTTCTAATAGCTGAGTAGAACTCCATTGTGTATATATATCAGAGCTTTTGGATCCATTCATCCAGTGAGGGCATCTGGGTTGGTTGCAGCTGCTATGAACGTTGATTTTGCCGTGTCGCAGTAATGAGCTGATTCTAACTCCTCTGGGAAAATACTAACAAGAGGGATAGCTGGTTTGTAGGGTGGATCCAACCCTAATTTTGTGAGGATTCTCCACACTGCTTTCCAGAGTGGCTGTACCAGTCGGCAGTTCCACCAACCATGTGCTAGTGTTCCTATCTCCCCACAACCCCTCCAGTATTTGTCACTGTATTCTTCATCTTTGCCGCTCTGACTGAAGTCAGGTGAAATCTTAATGTGATTTTGATTTGTATTTCTCTGATTACCAGCGACGTAGAACACTCTCTCATGTATTCGTTGGCTTGTTCAATTTCCTCTGTTGAGAAGTTTCTGTTTAGCTCTCTGGCCCATTTATTGATTGGATTGCCTGGGTGGGTTTTTTTTTTGATATCCATTTTTTTTTAGTATTTTGTAAAATTTGGATATCAGTCCCCTGGTAAGAGGAATCACAGGCCATAATTATCTCCCATTCTGTGGGTTCTCTCTTGACAGTTTTGACCAATTGTTTCGTTGACCAAAACCTTCTTAATTTGATGGCATCCCATTCATTAATTCTTGACTTTGTCTCATGACTGTTTTGACTATTTTCTTGGCTGGGCAGAAACTTTTTAGTTTAATGGCATCTACTCATTGATTTTTTTTTTTAAAAAAGGGGACAGAGAGAGAGAGAGAAGCAATCTTCATTTAGTTTTTCATGTGACTTCCATTTCTTGGACACTTCATTATGTATGTGGTACTGGGGTTTGAACTTGTGTACTTGTGCATGCCAGGCAAGCGCCGTTACTGCCGAGCCACTGCTCCAGCCCCAACTTATTGATTTTTTTATTGTAATTCTTTCACTTTAGGAAACTTGTTGCTTAAGTCTTTGCCAACTCCCTGGAGTTGGTCCTAATTTTTCTTCTAGCAGTTGTATGGTAGCTGATTTAATTCCTAATTTCTTGATCCATTTAGATTTCATTTTTGTGCAAGGTGAGAGATAAGGATCTAATTTCAGTTTTCTGCAAGTGGCTGTTCAGTTTGTCCAGCACCATTTGTTCAATAGGCTGGCTCTCCTCCATGTTCTATTTTGAACCCCCTTTGTCAAAGATCAGATGTTAAAAGATTTATGGTTTGTTTCAGAGTCTTGTATTCTATTCCATTGGTCTTCTTTCCTATTTTGATACCAGTACCATGCTGTTTTAATACTATAGCTCATTAGTGTAGTTTTAGATCTGGTATTACAAATCTACCTGTTTCATCTTTGTTGCTTAGTAATGTTTTGTTTATTCTGGGTTCCTTGTTGTTCCAAATGAATTTGAGAATTGCTTTTTCTATATCTGTAAAGAACAATATTGGAATCTTGATGGGTATTGTATTGAAATCTGTATAGTGCTTTTGGTAGAATGGCCATTTTTTATATTAATTCTGCATAACCAAAAGCTTAGAACATCATTCATCTTCTCAGGTCTTCTACAATTTCTGTTTTCAGTGTTCAGTAATCTTTCTTGTAGAGGTCTTTTACTTCTCTTGTTAGATTAATTCCTAAATATTTTATTCTTTTAGAGGATATTGTGAATAGGACCTATTTCCTGATTTCTTCTTTTGCCCTAATATTGTTAGTGTATAGGAAAACTATTGATTTACGGGTGTTGATCTTGTAGCCTGCTACTTTGCCAAATCTGTTCATTAGGTCTATCAGTTTTCTGGCGGAGTTTTTTGGATCTTCCAGAGATAGGATCATGTCAGCAGTTAAAAGGGTTAGTTTGACTTCCTCCCTTCCTATTCTTATCCCTTTGAATTCCTTCTCTTGCCTGATTGCTCCCACCAGGGTCTCCAGGAATATATTGCTAAAAGTGGTTAGAGCGGGTAGCCTTGCCTTGTTCCCGAGTTTAGTGAAATGCTTTCAACTTTTCTC
Organism: Aplodontia rufa; assembly: GCA_004027875.1. Classification (NCBI taxonomy): domain Eukaryota; kingdom Metazoa; phylum Chordata; class Mammalia; order Rodentia; family Aplodontiidae; genus Aplodontia; species Aplodontia rufa. The sequence continues at coordinate 10,004 of PVKS010036057.1, read as the reverse complement.
CAATTAGTATTATACTAACTGAGGGTTTGGCATATATGGCCTTCGAAGAGTTGGCTTACGTTCCTTTGATCCCTATTTTCTCTAGAGGTTTGAGCATAAATGGTGGTGGATTTTATCAAAGGCCTTTTCTGCATCTATTGAGATGATCCTATGATTTGTCCTTAATCCTGTTTAAGTGATGAATCACATATATTGATTTGCATATTTTGAACCAGCCTTGCAGACCTGGAATGAAGCCCCCTTGATTGTGATGAATAATCTTGATGTGTTTTTGAATGTAGTTTGGCAGAACTGTTTTAAGGATTTTTACATCGATGTTCATGAGGGATATTGATCTGTAGTTTTTTTGTTTGTTTGTTTTTGTTTTGATGTGTTTTGTTGGGTTTTGGTAGCACTTCATAAAAAGTGTTTGGGAGAGTTCTCTCTTTTTGATTTTCTTGGAATAGCTTAATAAGGACAGGTGTTAGCTTTTCTTTAAAGGTGTGATAATCTGATTTCATTGGAGTCAGTGGTGATCATCCCATTTTTGTTGGTGATTTTGTTGATTTGCTTTGATTCTCTCCTTTTAGTTAAATTAGCTAGGGGTCTGTCAATGTTATTATTATTTTTTGAAGAACCAGCTCTTTGTTTTGTCGATTCTTTTTATTGGGTTTTTTTTTGTTGTTGTTGTTGTTGTTTTTGTTCTCAGTTTCATTGGTTTCAGCTTTGAACTTAATTATTTCCTGTCTTCTGCTGGCTTTGGGATTAGAATGTTCTTTTTTTGTAAAAATTTTAGTTGGAGCATAAGCTTATTTGTTTGGGATCTCTCCTGATTCTTAATGTGTTCACTTTAGTGCTATAAATTTTCTCCTTAAGAATGCTTTAATGGGGCTGGGGCGGGGTGGCTCAGGGGTCTTGGTCCTTAAGCATGAGAACCCAGGTTTAAACCCCAGCACCACATACACGACTAAGTGTTAGAGCAACTAAGGCCATGTGAAAAACTAAATAGAGTTGTTTCTCTCTTTCTCTGTCTCTCTCACTGTCCCTCTCTTTAAAAAAAAAAAAAAAGAATGCTTTCTTGCTGTTCCAGAGGTTTCTATATGTTATGTCTTTATTCTCACTCTCTTCATAAAATTCCTTAATTTTTGTTCTCATGTCTTCTTGCATCCATTCTTCATTTTATAGGGTGTTATTCATTCTCCATGTGTATGTGTGTTTTCTGCTATGGTTTTTGCTATTAATTATTAGGGTCATGGCATCACAGTCTCATAGGATACACAGAAAAGTATCTACTTTATATTTGCTGAGATTTCCTTTGTGAACTAGAATATGATCTATTTTGGAAAACGATTCATGTGCTGCTTAGAAGAAGGTATACTCTGCCATTTTGGGGTGGAATATTCTGTAGATGTCTGTTAAGTCTGTTTGGTTTATGATGATGTTTAGACTGAAGATCTCTTTGTATTTTTTGCTTTGATGATCTGTCTGTTGGTGATAGAGGAGTATAAAAGTCTTCCAGTACTATTGTGTTGAGGTCCACAGGTGGTTTTGTGCCATGGAGTAATATTTCCACATATTTGGGGGCATTGGTTTTTGGAAAGTACATATTTACTATGGTTATATCTTCTGGTGGTATTGTTCTCTTTACTAGGATGTAGTGGCCTTCTTTATCTCTTCTGATTAATTTATGTTTGCAATCCACTTTGTCTAATATAAGAATTACAACTCCAGCTTGCTTTCCTGGGCCATATGCCTGGTAGATTTTTTTCCCATTCTTTCATGCTTAATCTGTGGGTGACATTGGCTGTAAGGTGGGATTCCTGTAAGCAGCATATTGTTGGATTTTGTTTTTTGATCCAATCTGCTAGTCTGTGTCTTTTGATTGGTACATTGAGACCATTCTTATTTAGTGTTGGAATAGTTGTGGGGTTGTGGTTCATAGTCATCGTGTTTTATTAGTAAGTTCTGTGCTGTCTTGGTTGTCTATTGATAGCATGTACTTTTATTGAATTTCCTCTGTTTGTGGGTTTTGAGGAATGTTTACTTGTTCTTCTATCTGGAGTTTTTCTTTGAGGATTCTTTGTGATGCTGGCTTTTTGTTCACGAATGCTGCAGGTTTACTTATCACGAAAAGTTCTTATTTCCCCCTCAAGTTGAAGCTTGGTTTTGCTGGGTATAGTATTCTTGGGTGCATGCTGTGTTCCTTCAGGCACTGAAAGATCTCCTTCCATGATCTTCTCACTACCAGAATCTGAGCTGAAAAGTCCTCTGTGATTCTTATTGATTTACCTCTGAACGAGACTTGTCGTTTCTGCCTTGCTTGCCACTTTCAGTATTCTTTCCTTGATTTCCCTATTGTACATTTTGAATATGATGTGTCTTGGTGAGCTTCTCATTTTATTAGGTCTATTGGGTGTCCTGTTAGCTTCCTGGATGAGCACATCTGACTCTATTTTTATAGGACAATTTTTCTTTAATTCTTTCAATGAGAATGTTCCTTATCCCATTTGTTTGTGTTTCAGTTTCTTCCTATATCCCAATTACTCTTAGATTGTTTCTTCTCATTTCATCCCAAACATTTTAAAAATTCTGTTCCTGCTCTGAGTTTTTTTTCTTTTTTTGTCATCCTTGCATTCAAGCTTGCTCAGCCTGTCCTCATTGTCAGAAGTTCTTTCTTCAAGAGCTGAGGTTCTCTTTTCTACAGAAGTTAGTCTATTATTAAATTTGTCCATGGTTCCTCTCATGTCATTGACTGCAGATTTTGGGTCTGTTACTTCCTTTTTGAGTATGTCTATTTCTTTGATAATAGAGTTTTTCATCTCTTAAGGTTTCTCAGTTACTCCATTTTATCTTCTTGTAGCTCATTGTTCCTTTTATTAATCAGATCATTGATGATAATTTCAAGGTTTTCCTTTTGGTCCCTTCTGTGGCATCCTTTTTAGGGGTGTTGTGGGTTTGAGGTAAACCTCTCCTAGTTTGATTCTTCATTTTTGAAGAGCTTCTTTTGGATCTCTGAACTGAGATTTCCTGAGGGGAAGGTAGGCAGTTCTCCAGGTAATTTTTTTCCTAAAAGTCAAAGGGATGGATCAGCCACCACCCCTTTGATGATCACCTTCTAGATGATGGTTCTTCTGCCTGGGTCCTTGTTTTGATCCACCTTTTGGTTCCAGGCTCAAGGTTGCAGATCTGAACCTGGATTGTCCTGCTCACCTGCCACACCAGGACCAGAAGAGGCCTGGGCAGGGGGCTGCTCCAGGCAGGGATGCTCCTCCAGTCTGTCCTGGGTGTGTGCTGGGATGGAAACAGAAGAGGACTGGGCTGGTCCTGCAGCTGGGGAGGGGTTGCTCCAGAAGGAGGTCCTACTGGTGGTGTACTTAGCACCTATTGGCCAGGACTAAAAGAGGCCCAGACAGGTATGTGGGGCATCAAGTAGGCCCAACCCACCACTTTTATAGGACCCATAGGTACAATTCTAGTGGGCTATCACTGTGAGTCACATAGAAAAAGCCAGGGTGTGGAGCTGGAACGGTAGCTCTACGTTGTGGTGCTTGCCTGGCATTTGTGAGTACACAGGTTCAAACCCCAGCACCCATGTACACAACTTAGTGTCAGAGCAATAAAAACTATGGGAAAAACTCAATAAAATTCTCGCTCTTGCTCGCTCGCGCTCTTTCTCTCTGTCTCTCTCTCTCTCTCTGTGTCACTGTGTTTTCTCTTTAAAAAAGAAAAAAAAAAGCCAGGGTGGTTGGGCACAATGGCACTAGCCTATAATTCCAGCTACTTGGGGGGCTGAAGTAGGTGGATCTCAAGTTCGAGACCAGTCTTAGCAACTTAGCGAGACTCTGTGTCAAAAAAAAAAAAAAAAAAGGCTACGGATATGGCTCAGCGGTAAAGCTGCTCTTGGTGCAATCCCCAGTACCCTCTCCTACCAAACAAAGGTAAAAGGAAAAGAAAAAGCCAGTTTGCACTTCTTTACCCCCATACTACCTTCTTCCCTCTTTGTTGCCCAAGACCTGCTCAAGTAACCGCCTGCTTTTTGGGGACTCATTCTTGGTAAATACGGGTCCCAAGTGGTGGATTCACAGCTCAGCAAATTGCTTGCCTTAGACCAACTGCTAGGGGAGGAGTAAAGAGCATACTGGAATATAGGATTCTCTGGGCATTAGTGAAAATGGCTAGGCTCTTCCCCTGTGGGCCAGGAGTTCTGTTCTGAGATTCTTCTCCCACCACCACCACAAAACTGGGGATTGAACCTAGCTAGGGACACTCTACCATGAGCTATATTACAATGCCTTTTTATTTTTTATTTTGACATAGGGTTTCACTGTGTTGCCCAATCTGGCCTCAAACTTGCAATCCACCTGCCTCAGCCCCCTCCTAATTGCTGGGATTGCAAGTGTGTGTCATCACACTCCCCCTTAAAATGTTGTCAGCAGAAAGCAGCTGGGTACACAGTATATCCATAAACTGGGATGACCCATCCCAGGCACAGTAGAGGGACAGGACAGGAGTTTTTCTCTTTTTTATGTGCGTATTTGTGGTAGTGCATAGCTATAATCCCATCTACTTGGGAGTCTGAGGCCAGGCAGTAAGTTCAAGGCTAGCCTGTGCAACTTTAGCAAGACCCTGAATAAGTTAAACATGTCTAAAATTTTAATTATCCCAAGCACAAAGCCTGGAGATGAATATCTGAATGTTCTCCTCTAAAACATCTTACCTGTGAAGAAAAGCCTTTGTGGCCCATTATTTTCCTGGGCAAGACTTCCTTAAGAAGTTAGGATCTGGGGTGTTTCTCAGTAGTTAGAAGGGGTACTTGGCATGCTGAGGGCCCTGAGTTGACCACCAGCACCAAGAGGAGGGGCAAACTGAGACAGATACACTTTGCCCTTGATTCTTCCAAAGCTATTTCTGGTAAGCTTCCTAAAATAAATGAGTGAAGGTATACAGTATCTGACCTGGTGATTTCAGTGGGGGCATGAATCTTGAAAGGACTCTCAAGAGGTGGTTGCATTTCTTCAGTGAGACAAACCCATAAACCCATACCCCACTGCATGATGCCAGAAAATTAACATCCTCTCTGATTAATTGAGGCTTTCAGACCTTAGGACCCCTCCTGGAAGAGCACACAAGAGTTCAGAAGGTTTGCCAGTCTGAAAAACATCTAGAGAGATCATCTTGCTTTGACTTTTTTTTTTTTTTCCTTAACTAGGGATGGAATCCAGGGCCCTGCTTCTGTTAGGCAAGTGTTCTACCAATGAGCTTCACTCCTAGTCAGAAATAGATTCTACTTAGAACACAAACACTGAAATCTGAAAATGATCACCTGTTTTGGAAAAAGTAAAGTGACTAGCATTATCCTTGGAATATAAGTGCTTACTTAATTTTATTAAGTATTCAATGTTAAACTAAAAATGTTTGCATTTAACTTAGTTATAACTTGGCAAATATCCTCATAGTCCATTAAATGCATGGAGGGCTTGGTGGGTTTCTCCCCCAATCTCTAAAATTGTTTTTGATTATAAAATTAAGGCATAATTAAAATATTTAAGTCATACAGAATAGCAGCAGGCCTTGCTAGAATATTCCAACAGGATATTTATTCAACTAGAAAAGTATTTGGCGTTAAACAAATATGTAGAAAACAGGGAAATGAGAGGGGAGACAGTTACTCCAGTTAAGAGTTGGTTTTTTGTTTTTTTAAATAAAGTCATGGTATGTTCCATAGCTCAGCTGTCAAGAACTTACATAGACATTATAGTAACTGTAAGAAAAAGCAGAACATATGTGTATAGTTGGAAGAGTTGGGAGGAGGTAGGTAGTATTTATGAATTCAGGAAACAACTAAACAGCTTCATCCTCCATAGTGAGAAGTCAGTACTTATGTTTGAACTTAAGTGGTAGTACGTTAATAACAAAAAGTGGTAAATGCTAGAAAAAAATACTAAAATATTTGAAAATGTGGCCTTTGGGGAGTGGAAAATGAAATGAAGGAGACAGTAGGCAGTAGTATTATTTTTCGCAGAGTTCCACCGTCTATATGACTGTTTAAACTAAATGTGAAGGTATATATATATAATTATGAAGGTATGTTTTAAACTATATGAAAGCTTATATAATTTTGATAAAAGTTAAAGCTAGATTAAAAATAAAGGGTATTTGGGTTTTTGTTGTTGCTGTTGTTGTTTTGGTACTGGGGATCAAACCCAGGGGCACTTTACCAGTGAGCTATATCTACAGTCTTTGTATTTTTTAAAATTTTGAGACAGGGTTTTGCTCAATTGCAGAGACTGTCCTTGAACTTGGGGTCTCCTGCCTCATTCTCCCAATTTGCTGAGATTGCAGGCATGCACCATCCATACCCAGTCAGTATAGGGTCTTTATGAAGAAAAGGATGAAACCAAGGGAATATTGCTATAGAATAGCAATGAAAATTTAAGGACTAATTATGGGAATTAATACCTAAAAATGGTAAAGTACCATTATTACTAGAAAGTTCTTGAAATTAAATTAACTTATTAGGTTTCCATTTGTTTGTAGTAGTTAGGTTTTCATCCAGATACATAGCTTGCTGGTATATGTCTTAGGTATTTCTGAAATGCGTTTAAAATAAATTCCATACATAAATCCTTTTATCCTATGAATGTACGTATATATGTATTTAACTGTTGGGTATTGAACCCAGGGACACTTTACCACTGAGCTACATCCTTAGGCCTAGAGCATTGATTCCAAATCTGTTGGGGGTATGTGGCAGCCTGCTGGATTGTAGAAGCACAGAAGCCGAGGTGCTTTGGTTGATCCTTGGTACTCCTGTCTGGCCAGAACAGGGCTCCTGCATGCCATGACAGTACCTAGGATCTTCACCAGTGGGCGTGGGCCCAGTGTCTTTGGACTGAGCAGGAATGGGCAACTGGATGGTTTGGGATAGGGAGGCAGATTTCCCATTCCTGAAGGCCCTGGATTTGAGGGTCCACAGAGGCTGCTGGGGTTGACTCTGCTCCGATGGGGTTCCTGGACGTGGGTGCTCTGCATGGCTGAAGTCCCTGGACCAGAGACATGCAGAGGCTGCTCATTTTTTTTAATGTATAAATTTAAAAACTTCTATGACTCTGAGTAATTGTGAATTTGGAGATCTTTATTGTTCCTTTTTACTACTTAAACATTTTGTGACTTAGGTGTGTTAGTGCAGCTTAAACAAATTGAAATTTTTTTGTGTATATGTGTCACTTTAAGTGTTTATGTAGGTAGGTGCACCCTAGTTTAGGGAATAGCTTTAATATGTATATTATTAGTGTATGAAGATCATGTAAAGAAAATAATAATTGAAAGCTTTCTTGTTAATTGGGTTTCTGTGTTTAAGACAAAGGAAAATGTTTTCAATCCATTTTACTTTAAAATTGAAAACAAGAGGGTTAAACTCAGAAATACCAGGTTTTTAAAATGTTTTTTTCTACCACATTGAGAATGGAGAAGAAATAGATCCCAGAAAACATTAGAATGGAGAAAAAGAGATTGAGAGTTTTGAGATAGAATAGGAAAAAGGTAAATTCAGAGACCTACCAAAAACAAAGAGGAGAATATACGTGAACAGTGAGATACTATATGCATCAAGATGAAGGGATTTTCATTGAGTAGTATCATCGCATATTTCTTTAAGGTTCTTTCTTCTATAGTCTTTTAGATATGTATTTTTGAAGTTGCTGGCAAAATGAATATTAATTAATTTTGTGCCTTTGGTTTGATATTAGGCTGAAGTTCTCTTTGCTGTTTTTTGTTGTTGTTGCTGTTGTTTCCCGATGATTTATAATTTTGAAAATTAGTTCCTTTAAATGTTTTAGGTATTCCATCCCCTCTCTGATAACTATAATTATTATTTGAGTTTCCAATACCGTTATGAAAAGGGAATAATTAAGACGTTAAAGAAGCACTAGTACTTGAGAAAAAAAATATATTTTAAGTATGGCCTTGAAGTAAAACTTCTTTGTAATTTCCCAATTATAAGGAATTTTTCAGATTGTCTTATTTTTTACTTTTGTTTTTATATTTTCATTAAAGCTGGGAACAGAGGAAAGATCCTCATGGCAGAACTTATTACGTGGATCATAACACACGAACTACCACCTGGGAGAGACCACAGCCTTTACCTCCAGGGTAACATAGCATCCTTATGTATATCCAGTTGTATTTTTATCATGCATGTAATGTTTAAATTTGTTTAATACAATATAAAGAGTATATAAAATAGGTTCTAAAGATAATTAATGATACTCCCTGCTTAAATTTGGATAGTAGTTTTAGTGAAATAAACCCTATGATATAGTTCTCAATGGATGAGTTTAAATGAATGACTATCACATGGTAATTTTGTCATAGTTGAAATGATCCTTTATGGTTCCTTATATTGAAATATCAGGCCATATTTTCTAATGATAAGCTCTTATTTAAAACTGTGGGACCAAGGCCTGGGTACTTTCTTCCATAAAAGGGAAATGTCTTTTAAAAATCTGGAAAGCAAAAAAGGAAAAGAAAAAATCTGGAAAGACTAGCAACTTTGTCAGAGACAAAAAGAAATAACATTTCAGGGCTGGAGTGGTGGCTCAGGTTGGAGCGCTTGCCTGGCATATGCGAGGAGCTCGGTTCTAACCCCAGCATCACATACACAACTAAGTGTTGGAGAAACACATGCCAGATGAAAAACTAAAGTTGATTCTCTTTCTCTATCCTTGCTCCCTCCCCTTCTCTCTCTCTTTCTTAAAAAAAATATTTCAAGTATAGGCAGAATGGTTGGGGGAAATGTAGATAATATAATTCAACTAGTTACAGTGCAGTATGTATAAAGTGTTACGGAACAATACAAAGGTTAGCAGTTTGTGAATGGCCTTGAAAACCTAGTAGCTTGAACATTATTTAGTATGTGATAAAAATTTTTATTAAAATGCTCTATAAATTTAGCTATAATGTAATATATTTAGTCAATGATCTCTTTTTTAAAAAAGCAGTCTTTAGAAATCATATTAGTGATAGAATGGTAAAATGATTTTACTGAAATATTTTATAGTTTCGTAGATGTTTTATGAATAAAATATATTGTTATTTAATGATGTTGAACTTAAATCAATTGAGTGAAGTATTTATTTACCTTATCAGTTTCTTATATTGAGAGTTAATTGTTTTTGTTTTTGTTTTGTTTTGTTTGTATTATTGGGTATTGAACCCAGGACCTTGTGTACTGAGCCACCTCCCCAGCAATTTTTTAAATTTTTATTTAAAAAGTTGCCCATGCTGGCCTTGAATTTGAGATCCTGATTCAGCCTCCCAAATAGATGGGATTACAAGGCATGTGCCCCAATGCCCAGCTTATTTTATTTTATTTTTTTTTTATTTTGGTAGTTGGGAAAGAAGAGTTGATGATCGTGGTAGAGTTTATTATGTGGATCATAATACCAGAACAACAACATGGCAGCGGCCTACTATGGAATCTGTTCGAAATTTTGAACAGTGGCAATCTCAGCGGAACCAATTACAGGGAGCTATGCAGCAGTTCAATCAACGATACCTCTATTCGGTAATTAGCAAATTATAAAATATTAATTCAACTTTTTCCCCAAGGCATTTTCCTACTTCTACTTCTGTGATTTTCTAAAATGTACAGACTGTATTTCAAGGTATTTTCTAGTTGACGTTAATAAATAAGAATTATTCTTGGTAAACATAAGCTCTCAAAAAATTTTTCAGGGGTTGGAATATTTCAGATCAGAGTTTTGGATAGGGATGCTTAATTTGTATATAGTAAATCAGACATTATGTACTTTGTGGGTTTATCTTGTTCGTATGTGGAGTTTATCTGCATGCATGAAAGCCTTGGGGGAAACAAGATAAAATCAAGTGTAGCTGTGTTTCAGAAATACGTTTTACAAATAACAGAATCTTCTTAAAAGGATTGATGATGTTCTCTCAGTACACCACCAAATTTGGGGTAAGAGTTTAAGGGAAATACTGCATTGGTTCCATAGTGCCATCAAGTA
>PVKS010036056.1:0-19621 GCA_004027875.1 Aplodontia rufa | reverse complement strand
AAAAAAAAAAAAAAAAAAAAAAAAAAAAAAACAGATGCCATTAGCCTCCAACCGCGAGCCCCTGGGTACACTGTGGGTGTAGGCTGATGATTAACTCCCGGGCCCTTTCATGTGTCCCAGGCACCCAGCACTCCTACCTCACCTGTGCTGTTACCCCTGAGCATCTGGCCATAAGTGCTAAAAAGCTCTAGTCCACAGCAGCCAGCAAGTGCCAGGCACATAGCAAGAGCCTACAAAATGCCAGAGAGCTAACAGAAGGAAATCCCTCAGACACCAGAACAGCAGCAAAAACACATATCACAGGCTGGAGCAGTGGCTGGGGGTAAAGCGCTTGCCTGGCACGTGCAGGGACCTGGCTTCAAACCCCAGCACCAAGTACGCAGCTAACTGTCAGAAAACCAAAACCCAGATGAACACATAAAGTTGACATTCTCTCTCTCCCTCCCTCCCTCCTCTTTAAAAAAAAAAAATTAAAAAATAAAAAGGCTAGGTGTGTGGCTCAGTGGTTAAGCACCCCTGGGTTCAATCCCTGGTACAAAAAAAAAAAAAAAAAAAAAAAAAAAAGGCATGCACTATATGATGAAATAAAAAACAGAATAAAAGCCCTCAAAATGCACTGCCTCCCCTGATCTTCCCAGCAGCTCCACAGGGTAGGCTTTTGTTCTTCCTCTTTCACAGATGAGGAACCAGGAACTCAGAGACCAGAGCAGCCAAGGGTGGAGCCAGGCTAAAGGTCTGTAAGGCTGAGCCCGGATCCGGGCTCTCAGTCGGAGTTTGGCCATGTCACCCCACTACAGAACTCAAGAGACACCTGTAAGCTATCCAGACAGCAACCTTGGGAGGAGTCCACACAGGGACACAGCGGGAACACCAACAGCCCCTGGTGGTGGCGCCCACCCCACCTCATTCTCCCTTGTTACGGTGGCCAAGACGGCTGCCGTGCTTCCCATGGGCCAAAGCTTTGGTGACTGAGAACTCTGTGCACATTAATTCATTTAGTCCTCAAAACCCCTGACCAGTGCCTTCACACTCTTCTTCCAGAGAGGGGAACGCACGTGCCCAAGGTCATACGGCCCATAAGCGGTAGAGCCCAAGAGTGAATCAAGGCAGTCTTGCTGGGATCCACACTCCCAGCGCTCAACCCTTGCTCTGGGAGCAGCCACCTCCACTAGGAACCTGCCTCCCTTCCCTGCTGCCCTGGAGACCCGGGCAGTAGCCAGGGTGACAGCACTACTCCTCCTGGGGTGTGGCTTCAGCACAGAGAAAGCCTCTGGAAGCCACGGGAAACATAACAAAGGTGCCTGGAACATGCTGAAGGTGACCAGAACTGCTCTCCAGAAGTGGTGCACCTTAGAAGTGGAGTCGGCAGGAAGACGCCAACTCAGCTATACAAGCACCCTTCCCAACATCCTGCTGCCAAGGGAACGTGCCCCGCAATGCTGCCCTGCTGACTGCACCCTGCAGGGATGCTGGGCAGGGCATTTGGCCCTGTGTGCACAACAGCCCCATCATCAGAAACAGTACCCAGAAAGGTCTCCTAAGAAACACACATATGAAGTGCTCGCAGAAGACCAAACGCACCTTCACTAACACCTGATCACACCCAGAGAAAGCACACCAGTGTCTACAAAGCACGCATTGTGTGCGATGGCTGGTGGGGAAGGCCACCACCCGGTTGCTGACCCTTGTACGTGAGGAAATCCAGACTTCTGCAGGGTGTAAAATGGCAGAGCCCTCACAAACAGGGCAAGTGCAGCTAGAGCTCTGGAACCCTCCACCCCTCCCCATCCTGCAAGCCACTTAAATCAGAGAGTTGGAAAAGCCTATAATTCCTCAAAAGTAGGAGAAAGATATCCTCTGCAGACTGATTTATAATTTACAACAGCATGAATGCAATGAAATACCACTTACTAGCCATTTATTAAAGACAGAGAACAGAAGGGACTCACCTGTGCATAACAAGGGATGCAGCGCTTCAAGCAGTTCTGGCAGCTGGGGCGTGGCTTGGGGGCACAGCCTGGCATGCACAAGGTGCTAGGTTTGACCCCCAACACTGCAAAAATGCAACAACGATCTAGGTTCTGCATCTTTCTACAAAACGGGGAGAGGAGTACGGAAAAAGTCCTGAGTGGAGGGCCTGGCCGGTTCTGGGGTTCAGGTGTCAGGTCTTCCTGGGCCACACAGCATCTCTCTGCCTTCACGGTGCAGGTCTCCCCCTTGCAAGGCTCTGGTCCCACAAGCCCTTGGCACCAAAGAGCCACTGCTACTAAGAACATCTGTGAAGCCTTGGTGAGGCTACTGGCAGCTGCTCCAGGGGACTGCTGGAAGGGACAGGGGCCAGGGGCATGTTCACAGAAGCAGCAGCTATGGATTAATACAGCCCAGGCCTGGATACACTGAGACTGCAGCCCAGGGCCCTGAGCAGAGGCAGACGGCAGGCTGCTGTGCAGCTCATGCCTAGGTAATGGCCAGGAGGCAGGGGAAGGTCCAGATTCCCCTTTTAATTCTGTGCAGAAGAAGCTTCCATTGCTTCCCCTCCGGTCTCCAAAGCTCAGCATAAACCTCACCAAAACCTGCTGTGGGCCACACCCACCACAAGCACTGCTGATGAACTGAGAATGCAGACCCCCTTGGAACACCCCTGATGAACCCAGAACGCAGAGCCCCTTGGAACACCCCTGATGAACCCAGAACGCAGAGCCCCTTGGAACACCCCTGATGAACCCAGAACACAGAGCCCCTTGGAATATCCCTGATGAACTGAGAACGCAGAGCCCCTACAATTATTTGTGTTGCTGAAAAGCTAAGAGCGTTGGGGCGGGCAGAGCTGAGGGGAACTGTGCCTCCTATTCTTCACTTGTGCCTATTCTTCACTTGCTAATTTAATCAATCAGCAAATATTTATTGAGCATCTACTTCACAGCAGCCTTTGTGCTGATCGCTGGGGCTCTTACAACAAGGCAAACAAGGGCGCTGGTTTTGGAGGCTACATTCTATAGGTGGGGACGGTAGGAATAGAAAAACAAAGAAATAAGAATGTGCCACTCAGTGGGAGGTGGCTCCTTTAGAGCAGGGGGTCTGGAAAAGTCACTCAGAGGAAAACTGTGCAGCAAGAGGGCAGCAGCTTAAGAGCTACGTGACCCTGGGTTAGTTATTTAACCCCCTAGGCCTCATTCTCCTGGGAAAGAAATAACAGTAGCACCTAGCTTTGGACCACAAATGCTGCCACAAGACAATCTTAAAATACTTAGGACAGAGGGCTTGCCCAGCCCGCATGAGGCCATGGTTCTGTCTCCAGTCCTGGGGCCGGGGAGGTGAGAACGGCAGTACTGGCACCTGAAAAACCAATGCAGTTAACAAAATTCTTCCAAGAAGCCAGGCTCTGTGGTACAGCACCCATGGGTTCAATCCCGTGTACGAAAAAAATAAAAAATTCTTCCAAGAACTCCTATGTGTTGCTACAGCGTAATAAACTCACATTGGCAGGGTTTTGCCTCTGGTGTTTTCTACTGCATTTCCATCATTTAAATTGCCAGAGAAGCCAGGCACGCTAGCTATGCCCATTATCCCAGCCACTCAGGAGCTGAGACAGGAGGATCACAAGTTCCAGGCCAGCCTTAGAGATGCTGTCTCAATATAAAAAGGAGAAAGGGTTAGGGATGCAGCTCAGTGGTAAAGTGCCCCTGGGTTCAATTCCCAGTACCAAAAAAAAAAAAAAAAGAAAAAAAGAAAGAAAAAAAAAGAAAAAAAATTTGCCAGGGAAAAAATACACAGTAAATATTTAAGGAGTGAATGGATGAATCAATAGTAGCTATATTTTTTTTCTTTTTTTCTTTTTTAGGGCTGAGGACCGAACTCGGGGCCTTGCACATGCCAGGCAAGCGCTCTGCCACTGAGCTAAGATAAGATCCCCAACCCCAATAGTAGCTATTTTTAATTTAATCCTATAAATTTCCATTAAATGTTTTGTGCACATATAAAGCTGTGAGGTCTGAATACCCTCTCAAATAGATGGCAATCCTCTGAAATGTCCGAAACCCAAGACCAAGATGCTAAAGCACTGATTTTCTGTGGAGTTAGGTAAAAAGCTGCTTTTGTGTCACTCTGCCATTCCGGGTTATCCAACCCCAGACAGATGACTTCCCCCCCTCAGTACTGCGGACTGAACTCAGGAGAGCTCTATCATTGAGCTATACCCACAGCTTTTTTAAAGGAGACAGGGTCTAAGTTGCTAAGGCTGGCCTAGAACTTGTGAGCCTCCTGTCTTGTCCGGCCCCGGCCGGCAGGGACCGGACAAAGCATTCAACTAGACCCATTTGCTCTTAAGTTCTCCACACACTTTATTTCTCCCTTTACCGTGGCTAAAGGCCTCCAGGCGCTTCCCGCCTTCCCTCTCTTAGAGTCAAGGCCCTTAAGGCATTACATTTAGAGTCAAGGCTATTCACATTCAGAGTCCTTGTTTCTACTGCCATACCAGAATCCTTATTTCTGCAGCCGAGGCTCTTACTGCCTGCATCTTCTACCGCTGCTGATCTCTCTGCTGCTGCTGCCTCTCTCAGGTAGCTTGCAGTCGTCTCTCTGCTTTCCTCCTGACTGCTGCTTGCTTCTTCCATGCTTCTTCTTCTCTGACTGCTTCAGGACAGGGCTGCTCTCCTCTTTGGCTGCTTTCTCCTTGAGCCGCTTCCTCTACCTGACTAGCTGCTGCTCTATTTATCCATTACAACAGCCAATAGGGGTATAGTGAAACACGTTTATCCAATTGTACCAATGAGTGACCAAATAGCTTAGTCCTGCGGTCAGGCATTACGTCACTAAGGAAGATACAAGCCAGCTGGGTCAGAGTTGTTTACCACCAATTCTTCTACAAGCCAGCTGGACCTCATGTTGGGGGATCCCCAACACTGTCTCAGCCTCCAGAGTCGCTGTGAGTAGAGGTGACTTTTCATGACTGTATATCTCTCAACTTTCCCGCTGTTTGCTTTGGAAGGGACTGCACTGCAGGGCTAACACTCAGAGCGAAAACACTACTTACAAGGTGAGAATACGAATCAGCTTATGAAAACATAACACTGTTGGCCAAAGTGCCACACATGTACGTGTAGTCGCAGCAACTCAGGAGCCCGAGGCAGGAGGATCACAAGGTCAAAGCCAGCCTCAGCAATTCCGTGAGGCCCTAAGCAACTTAGCAAGACCATGTCTCAAAATAAAATATAAAATGGGTTGGGAATGTGGCTCAGTGGTTAAGCACTGGGTTCAATCCCCTATACCAAAAGTAAATAAATAAATAGGGCTGGTGATGTGGCTCTGTAGGAAAGCACCCCTGGGCTCCGTTCCCAGTGCCAATATAAACAAACAAATACAAAATATAATTTGCAAAACCACTGTGATTCCAAAAAACATTAAAATGCTAAGTGGGAAAGGCAGAACATCAAAATACTAGTGTCACGTGATTCGTACTCGAAAACAATGCACACCCAGAAATAGAACCAGCCTGTGGCTGGCTCCGAAGGGGAAGCAACGCTGTCATTTGCTTCCCTGCTTTTGTCTGTGCTCCAATTTTTCTTACACACACATGTGCTCATTTTTCAATTAAAGGAAAATTAAACTCATACTTCTTTTTCCTGTTCCACTCCTAACGTAAACTACTCAAGAGAGCTGGATGAGGCCCAGAGAAAGGAGGCTACTTTGATGTGACAATTTTGCCCGCTGAGGTCCAGTGACCATGATCTGGTTACCTTGTGCAACCAAACCTCAATTTCAGATCATGAAAAGGAAGCCACTCTCAAATCACAAATGCATAGGGAATTTGCGACACCACAATACTCCCATCGGAACGGTGAGAAGACAAGGCCAAGTCCTGGCAAGGATGTGTAGCACCTGGACCTGCTGGTGGGGACGAAAATCAGGACAGTTGAAACTGGACACGGTCCAGCCATCCACCAAATCGATCATGATCTACGCACACGAGGACGCCATGGTCTCTCCCCAAATTCATGGGCTGAAATGCTGATTAACAAGCTGATGAGATGAGGAGTCGGTGAGGTCCTGAAGGTGGCCCCCCATGGATGGGGTTACAAACCACACCCCAGAGAGCTGCCTTGCCCCTTCCGTAGTGAGGACAAGCAGGAAACTGGGGTCTGCAGCCAACGTAGGTCCTCACCCAAAGCTGCCCAGGCCACCACCCTCACCTTGTACTGCCACCTCCAGAAACGGCCGTAAAACCATCTCCATTGCTTATAAGTCACCCCGTCTACAAGATTTTGTTACAGCATCCCAAGCGGACTAGACAGATCATGGCTACACTTAAGCAAAGTAGCTCAATCTTGTAAACCTAACACAGAACCAGAAAACTCCCCGGCAGTGAGGAGCACACGCGGCTCACTCCCATTCACACCAAGTTCAGGAGCAGCTCAGCGGCACAGCACCTGCCTGGCACGCACGCGGCTCAGGTTCAATCCCCAGCACCACGAAAGAACATATACAACAGTAACAGGCAAAACGAATCTCTGCGGTTGGACAACAGGATACAGTGGCCGGGATTCCAGGCGTGTGGCACTATGCCTGGCAGACACTATGTTTCTGATGAGCTTATAGTTACTGGGACAATTTGAAATTTCTACAATTGTCCTTGGTCACATTATTTCTGCTAACAATGACCCTTCACCAAGATTAACAGAACACACGCACACATACCTCCAAGTCCCCAAAGCCTCAAAAATCCCCAATTCCTTTCCCCACCACAAAAACCATCTGCTCTAAACAGACAAACACTCTCTTGCCCGGTCCCGGCCAGCAGGAACCGGACAAGGCATTCATTCGGGTGGTGAACTGAGGTTAAAATTGACCCACTGGTCTTAAGTTCTCCAAACGCTTTATTTCTCCCTTTACCCTTTACCACAGCTAACGGCCTCCAGGCGCTTCCCGCCTTCCCTCTCAGAGTCAAAGCCCTTAAGACATTACATTTAGAGTCAAGACTATTCACATTCAGAGTCCTTGTTTCTACTGCCATACCAGAGTCCCTGTTTCTGCAGCCGAGGCTCTTACTGCCTGCATCTTCTACCGCTGCTGATCTCTCCGCTGTCGTCGTCGTCGTCGCTGCTGCTGCTGCTGCTTCCATGCTTCCATGCTTCTGTGCTTCTGCTTCAGGACAGGGCGGGTTGCTTCTTTGGCTGCTTCTTCTGCCTGACTAGTCTCTACTCTATTTATCCATTACAACAGCCAATAGGGGTACAATGCAAACACGTTTATCCAATTGTACAAATGAGTGACCAAATGGTTTAGTCATGCAGTCAGGCATTACGTCACTAAGGAAGATACAAGCCAGCTGGGTCAGAGTTGTTTACCACCAATTCTTTTACAAGCCAGCTGGACCTCATGTTGGGGGATCCCCAACACTCTCTAACAGCAAGAGGCAGCAATGCAGTGTTTGCTGCGTAAGTTAAAATTTAAACGAGTGCTTCAAAAAAACGGAAATGAGTATTTACCATACTAAACCAAAACAATTCTAAAAGGGAAAAAAACACTCCTCTGTTCCTCACTTTCACTGTCTGTAAAATGGGGCCATCAATAGGATTAAAAGGGACAACCTCTATAAAAACCCTTTAACAGTGGCTGGGCCTACTAAGCATGCCATCATGGTTAGCAATTATTCTCCGCATCTAATAAGCACAACCAACGTGCCAAGAAAGAGCAGCAAGGGCAGGAAGCCAAACCAGGAAGTGTGCAGGCTGGCGCGCCCTGCCGAGCACAGGTGTGTGTTTCAGTTACACCTGGGCAGCCGGGCTCAGCTCCAGGCCACGGACTCTGCCACCTGTGGTGACGCAGCCCTCAAGACTGGGACTGTCTACATCCAACTGCCAACACGCACACCTGCACTGGTTTAAAACAGATGCCGATGGAGGACGCTGAGAGGGCCCCTTGCCAGAACAGCAGCCTGGAGAGGCTCCCTGCCCTGGAGCCTGTGGGTGACCTGCTACACGGGCTGCTCTGACAGCAGAAATCCACGTTGCCCTCGTTCTGGAGGCTGTTAGACCATGACCAAGGTGTCTGCAGGTGTGCTTGCCCCTGAGGTCTCCTCCCAGGCTCCCGGAGCGGGCGGTCCTCACAGGGTGCTCCTGCCCACGACTCTGTGTCCTGTTTCCCCCTCTTAAAGCCCCAGCCAGACTGGATCAGGGTCCACCCATGGTGTCCTGTTACCTTCCTTCACCACCGGCTCCACAGCCTCCAAGCTCAGTCACACAAGGGGGTTTTGGGGTCAGAGCCTCAGGACATGAATTTGGGGGTGAGGGTACAATGCAGTCCCCTTTTCCCAAATGTTCTCTTCTGACAGTTCCAAGCTTCTTTGGTTACTAAATTAAAATCTGACCTCAGAGTCAAGAACAATGGCCCAAACATGAATATTTGGCCCAGCAGGGTTTTTTTTAAAGACAGGCTGAGTTGGGACATGGTGGTGCATGCCTATAATTCCAGGGACTCGGGAGGCTAAACCAGGAAGATCCCAAGTTCAAGGCCAGCCTGGGTAACTTAGCAAGATTCTGTCTCAAAATAGAAAATGAAAAGGGCTGGGCTGGAGCTGTGGCTCACCAGTTACAGTGCTTGCCTGGCATGCACGAGGACGCAGGTTCAAACCCCAGCGCCTGTACACAATGAAGTGTCGGAGCTACAAAAACCACATGAAAAACGAAATAAAATTCTCTCTTTCTCTCTCCCTCTCACTATCCCTCTCTTTAAAAAACAAATAAATAAAAAGGGCTGAGGATGCCCCTGGGTTCAATCCCCAGTACTGAGAAGAAAAAAAACAAAAAGAGGAAGGAGACGCTCAGCTGACAATTTAGCCTCTTAGAGGACACTTGGCAATGTCTGGAGACACGTGGAAGGTGCTACTCACATCTGGTGAGTGGTGCCAGGGATGCCCATGTTGTGCAGCACCTGGGACGGTGACCAAAGCCATCAAGGCCTGAGCTCCACCCTGACTTCAGCCCTGCAACCTGCTCAGCAGGGTGTGATGACACTACCCGAAGATGCTTCAGGGACAGCAGCCAAAGGGCTGTTCTCTGCATTCAGCAAATGCCACGGAGCCTTAACTGGGAAGCAAGAACACCTGCATCCAGCCCGGCCCACCTTTCCAGCTCTCCCTGGAAGCCTTTTACCCCTCACAGGTTCCTTCCAACTGTCCTCACCCTTAGACTGCAGACTGTGTTTAGAAGGAAGTAACAGCAGGACCAAGTCTCCCCAGGCAACCTGGTAAGCTGACCGCTGTTTTAAAACCAGGCCTTTCCTAGATCACTTAGCAAAACGTGACAGTTTTTTAGTCTATAAGCACCAGGCCATCTTACTCCTTCTCCCTTGTAGCAAGAATATTGTATTTTGAGCTGAGCCTGCCTGAGCTTGGGCCACAGCCTCCTAAGTGTCAGGCGTGGCTCCAGGCACTGAAGAAGTCTCAGCAACTGCTACTGACTTCACATTTTTCTTTAAATTGATCCTCTGCTTTTACTTAAATGTATTCAAAAGGAAATGTCCTGCCACATTATAAGAAGAAAACAAGCTTCACTTGGCACCAACCAAAGGAACCGTAAAAATAATTACTAACCCAACTTTAAACTTTCGGCAACGAGCTCTGATGATGTTTCCCACTGGCCGATCTTCGCATCTAAATATCAAACTTTCAAATTCCCACAAAATAAAGAACAAAGACAACAGTTAATAAAATTAGCACCATCCTAACTGTGTAGGTAAGTCATGGATAAAAATGTTACAACTAGTGGTAGTGCACACATGTAATCCCAGCAACTCAAGAGGCTGCGGCAGGAGGACCACAGTGTGAGGCCAGCCTCCACACCTTAGACTCTGTCTCAAAGTAAAACATAAAAAGGCTGAGATGTGACTCAGTGACAAAGCACCACTGGATTCAATCCCTAGTATTCCCACTCCCCCAAATTACAACTTGTCATTTTCTTTCTAAATTAAGTAGAAATCTAGGGGCTGGTGGTATAGTTCGGTGGTAGAGTGCTTGCCTACCATGAGGCAAGGCCCTGGGTTTGAACCAGCAGCACATTTTTTAAATAATAATAATTAAGGAACCAAGTCCACTCACTTTCCTGAGTGAAGCTACATGAACCTCACATCTGGCCCTTCTTACTGACTTTTTTTTATTTTTTATTTATTATTTTTTTTTTTTTTAAGAGAGAGGGACAGTGAGAGAGAGAGACAGAGAAAGGGAGAAACAACTTTATTTAGTTTTTCACATGGCCTTAGTTGCTCCAACACTTAGTTGTGTACTTGGTGCTGGGGTTTGAACCCGGGTCCTTGTGCTCGCCAGGCAAGCGCCAAAACCACTGAGCCACCACTCCAGCCCCTCTTACCGACTTTCAATATTTGCTTCCGAGTAAAGTTATCAGAACTTTGTATCAGCTGAGGCAGGAGGATCACAAGTTCAAGACCAACCTGTGCAACTCAGAGAGATCCTGCTTCAAAATAAAATAAAATAAAAATAAAATGGCGTCTAAGTGCAGGCTGTACCAGTCTAGTGTTCCTAAGCACAAGATGTGATGTGCCTTTCAAGAAAGTATGTGTGTTAGATAAAATGCAAGTTCAAAGTTAATTGAGCAATAGCCTGAATCACATACAGGGCCTTTAAACAGAAACATACAACAGTGTTCTGTATTGATCAGCTGATCAAAATGTGATTAGAGGTTTGAGGAGAAACCCCATATTTCCCCCGGGAGCCACAGGTCAGTATTTGATAACTTGGAGCACACAGGGACTCCTGTGAATAAGAATCGTGTCCAATGCCACCTCCATCATATCAAAGAGAGAATTTGACACCAAAAATTACAAGTGACAGCTACAATAAAATGAAGAGCTTTAGGTGGCTGGAGATGTAGCTCAGTGGTTGAGCACTTGCCTGACATGCACAAGGCCCTGGGTTCAAGCCCCAGGACACACACAATAGCAAAGAAACAAGCCCCCAGCGTTAAGCTGAACAGACATCTCCAGGGCCAGGTGTGGTGGTGCACACCTGTACTCCCAATGACTAGGGAGGCTAAGGCAGGAGGACTTAAGTTCCAGGCCAGCCTCAGCAACTTAGCAAGACCCTTTCTCAAAATAAAAGATTAAAAGGGCTGGAGATGTGGCTCAGTGGTAGAGCATCCCTGGGTTCAATCCCCATTATCACACACACAAAATTAATTTTTCAAAAAGTTGTAATCTGGGGCTGGAGTGGTGGCTCAGTGGTTAAGGTGCTTGCCTGGCATGTGCAAGGACCCGGGTTCAATTCCCAGCACCACGTACACAATGAAGTATCAGGGCAATGAAAGCCACATGAAAAACTAAAAACTGATTCTCTCTCACTGTCCCTCTCTCTCTTTAAAAATGATAATAATTACAACATTCTTATTTTTTTTGTTTGTTTAACACAGCAGCTTTCCAGACTCAATACACCAGTCAGACTGACCTGGGTTCTGATCAGTTCTTAAATAATTGCTGAGCCTTTCTGAACCTCAGTTTCCTCATCAGTAAAACAAGGATTTAAAAAAAAATGCCCATATCAAAGGACCACTGTGCATTATAACGAGAAACTGCTGGTGCAGAACCACACTCTCCGGATCCTAAGTAAATATTCCTCATGGTCAGGCAGTGAGTTGCACAAACACGCTGACTTGCGCTCTGGGCTCTCAAGTACGCAGGACCTTGAAAGGCCTCTGAGGCCCCCACCCAGGCAGGGGCTCCCTGTTGACGGCCAACACTTTCATGGGCAGGGAGCCCATGTGAGAACCTGCCCGGGCTCTACAGTATACACCCATCTCCCCAGCCGTAACAAATGACCACAAATTCAGTGACCTAAAATAATGCATATGTGATGTGTGGGGGCTGGGGATGTGGCTCAGTGGTAGAGCACCTGCCTGGAATGCATGAAGCCCTGGGTTCAAACCCCAGCACCACAAAAAAAAAAGCAAAGGTATTCTCTCTTCTATTACAGTTCCAGAGAGTAAAAATCCAACACGGGTCTCATGGGGCTAAAGTCAAGGTGTCAGCAGGCTGTCTTCTGGATGCTTCCGTGTCCTCCTCTGTTGAAGAGTGCAGGGCCCGCCCACGCCCCTTCTCCGTCTTCAAGCAGTGGCACTGCCCTTCTGAGCTTTCTGACATTCTCTGTCTTTGACTTTTACAGACTCTGCAATTAAGGACCGACAGGACAATCCAGGGTGATTCCCCTTCTCCAGGTCATGAACTTCATCACACCTGCAAGGTCGCTCTGTCATGTAATTTAACACCTGCGCGGGTGACAGAAGGTGGTCAGCTTGGGAACCCTGGTTCTGCCCACCTCGGCACACAAGCTGGAGCCTCAATGAATCCAAGTCTCGTACAGTTTGACTCTTCTCCACTCACTGCCTAACTAGTACATCTTCATAAGATGCCTCCTAAAAACACCTGTTCATTTCCTCCGTATAGTGTTCCCACATCTCAGACCTTGCTGCCCTGGGGTGCTGACCAATTCTTCAGGATAACGAAGGGCCCTGCAGGGAGCACAACTTTGATAATCAGGGGAACCAGCTAAGAGCCAGACCTCCTCTATCTGGACCACACACCCGGGAGGCTATCATCCTGGCCTTGACCATCCCAGGGTCAGGCACCCAGAGCCCGTCTCTGTCACCAGCGTCCAGTGAAATAAATCAAACTGGCCAGACTGTGCCTTGCCCCTGCTCCCTTGCTTCCTCATGGAGCCCCCACTGCAGGCAGTAGCTTCAAGTTCCCCAGCCACTGCCTTCTGCTTCCTGACTACCCTGGGTCATTCCCAAGCAACCTGCCTCCTGCCTCTAGGACCTGTGAGAATAAGCTGCCTTTTCTTTTCCTGAGCCTCTGCTCCTCTTCTGGCCACACTTGATCAACCATACCATAAAAGAACACAAAATATAAATCTACCCTTAAAAACAGCCTTCACGGGCTAGAGGGGTGGCTCAGCGGTTTCGGCACTTGCCTGGCAAGCACGAGGACCCAGGTTCAAACCCCAGCACCACGTACACAACTAGGTGTTAGAGCAACAAAGGCCATGTGAAAAACTAAATAAAGTTGTTTCTCTCTTTCTCTGTCTCTCTCACTGTCCCTCTCTCTTTAAAAAAAAAAAAAAAACAGCCTTCACTAGAACATGGGTCTCATATTTGAAGGAAATAAGTCATTTCAGAAACCATACACTTCTTAAAATGATGTCCCTCTGTGGAGGGAAAGAGAACAAGGCAAGCCAAGAGGACCCAGGGTCATCTCTTTGCCTGCCCTTCCCTTCTCCTGAGAACCCCCAAATGCACACCCATGCTCTCAAATTGTGTGGTTAAAGATGCAGACTTGTGGGGCTGGAGTGGTGGCTCAGTGGTTAAGGCACTTGCCTGACGAGTGCAAGGACGCGATTTCAAACCCTAGCACCATGTACGCAACGAAGTGTTGGAGCAACTGAGGCCACATGAAAAAAACTAAATAAAATTGATTTTTCCTTTCCCTCTCTCCTCTCACTGTCCCTCTCTCTTTAAAAAAAAAAAAAAAAAGAATAAACTCTAAAAAAAAAAAGATGCATGGTGGCACACACCTGTAATCCCAGTGACTTGGGAGGCAGAGGCAGGAGGATCTATAGTTCAAGGCCAGTCTCAGCAACTTAGGGAGGCCCTAAGCAACTTAGCAAGTCCCTGTCTTAAAATAAAAAATAAAATTAAGTTTAAAAAGGTCTGAGGATATGACTCAGTGGTTAAGCCCCTCTGAGTTCAACCCCAGATACCAAAAACAATAAATAAATAAAAATGTAAAAGGCTGGGGATACAGCTCAATGGTAAAGCAACCCTTGGTTCCATCCCCAGTATGAGGTGGAAGAGGAAGAAGAGCAGGAGGAAGAGGTGAAAGAGAGCGATGCGGACCTGACTCCACTAACCAGCAAGGGAGAAGCTCAGCCCACAGCCGTTCTCCTCCTCTCCCATTCCGAGGAGCACAGGTTTCACCATCCTCTTGCAATCTGGAGACTGGCTCCAGCCATCCTCCTATTACATGCCAGCTTCTGTGGACAGGGATTAACATGCTGACAAGCAGTGCCCCGTGGTGTCCCCTGCTGACCGATCACACCAGCACACGTCAAACTGCAACTGGGAAAGAGGAGGAGCAGGAGCTCCGAGAGGCTCCCAGAGTGGGATCTGATATGGAGTGGGCGACATCAGGGACGTCTCCTCGCATGTGACCCCCACGAGGCTTAATGGAACCTAAGGGGGAGAGGGGAGAGAACATTCCAGGTAGAACATCTGAACAGCGCATCCTCAGAGCCTGCCGCATCAACAGAGGCGCGTGTGCTGGGGGAAACGCCCGGCACCCACAACCACGCAACACACTGGACTCTGGGAGGCGGCCACGCCTCTGAGGCGCTGAGCTTCTAATCTTAGTGAATTTTAATTGAGAATTCATTGTTGCTACTTTTGGAGTTGGTGAAGCGGAGGCCAGAACCCGAGCCCTCAGGCATGCCAGGCAAGGCCTCCACACCCAGCCCCTTATACTATTTTACACCAGAATCTCAACAGCCAGGTGGGGCTAGTGGCTGCCGGGCTGCATGGCATCAGGCCAGGTACTGAGGCGCTTCACGGAGACTGGAGGCCACCAGAGGGTTTAAGCAGCTGGCCCCGCCTGCCCTGGATGCAAGGTGGAGAACTGAACAGCAGGACAGCAGCCGTGACGGTAGTGCTGAGGGGAGGATGGAGGATCTGGTCCTGAGCAAGGTGGTCATCCAGGCTGCGAAGCAGGTCCAGGCCCATGAGCAACTAAGAGACAACAGAGGAAGGTACGAGACCCACGGTGCCAGCAGCGGAAAGAATGACACACGGTGACAAGAGAAATGCAAACACACGCCCACGCAAGGACCTCAATGTTCTCAGCAGTGTCATTCATAAAGCCCCAAACTGGAAACCTTCCCAATGTCCATCACAGTGAGTGGATAAACAGACATGGGCATCCTCACAATGGGACTCCATCAGGCAAAAAAGGAACTTCAACAACATTGTGCCAAGTGAAAGAACCAAAGCATGATTCCATTTACATAAATATCCAGAAAGGGTAAACCTGTGGAACAGAAAGCAGATCAGAGGTTGCCTGGAACCTACAAGCGGGATTAACTGAAAACAGGCAGGAGGGGACTTTAGCGGCAATGAAATGTTCAGAAAGTGGTTTGTACAACTCTGTGAACTTACTTTAAAAGAAAATCAATGAACTGCACCCTAAGTCATACGAAAGTATACCTCAATTAAGCTGTTTTTTTTTTTAATACTAGTGAGTATGTAACCAAATGATGGGCTCTGGGGACTGGAGCAGTGGCTCAGCGGTTACAGCGCATGCCTGGTATGAGCAAGTACACGAGTTCAAACCCCAGCACCATGTACACAACGAAGTCTTGGAGCAACGAAAGCCATGTGAAAAACTCAATAAAACCGATTCTCTCTCTCTCTCTGTCCCTCTCTCTTTATAACTCAACCTACTTCATATCCCAAACTTTCTAGTCTCCCAAGAACAAGTACATCAAACATCAAAGCATTCCCATCCAACTTGGCCACAAAACCCACAATTATGGTGGCAAGGTGAAGTCTCAGGTCAGCCTGAACTCAGGCTCACGGCACTTCCCAAGGAGCACAGGACCCCCACACACCTGGCAGGACTGATCTTGATGAGAAAAGTAGAATGAAGTCATGATATCTGTAAATCTCCCACCATCAAAGGCAGGCTCTCCTCTCAACAGAGATTTGGGAATCCCAAAGGCAAACCCCACACACACACCCAGTCATATCTATGAGCCCCAGTAAACACAGAAGGCAAATTGAACATTACCATTCTAGACTTTACACATGTGAAATCTCAAAGCCACCCTATACGGGAAGCTCTTTACAGATGACCTCACCAGACGCACAGAGGTCAAGTAAGTTTTCCAAGTTCATGTGGCTGGTAAGTAGCAGAGCCTGCACTCGAACCCAGCTCCTGGAATCCTGAGTCCAGGCGCCTGGTAACCAATCCCTGCTGCTTCACCCAGAAGGGACCAAAAGGAAAGGACACGTTGGCATAAAATGGTTCCCAGAAAAGTGGCACAAGGTCCTTATTTCCTAACTAAGCCACTGCGACAGTCTCCTTAGTGTACAGATGTGGAAACTTTCTCACGAGAGAAAAGAACTTGGGGCCAGAGGTCCTCCAGCAACTAAGCTGCAAATCTTAGGAAGCATTAGTAACACTGTCCCCTGGGACATGGAGCACCTTGTCTCTGGTTTATTTTATTTTTTTTGGAGGGGATACTGTGGATTATAGAGTCACTCTGCTACTGAGCTACATCCCCAGTCCAGCCCTTTCTATATTTTTGCCTTCTAAGTTGCAGAGGCAGGACTTAGCCTCGCAATGCTCTTGCCTCAGCCTCCCAGTAGCCGGGACTACAGATGTGGCCCAGCACTGCCAGGCCCCTCTCCAGCTTTATTATGTGGGACCATTAGATGAAATGAGTAGATTGGGTTTGAGTTTACCCCCCTCACTGATTATCTCTATGATAACTGAACATTTACTTAAATTTTTGAATCTTAGCTTCCTTGTTTATAAAGTGGGGGAAACTGACCTTGAAAACACATTGCTTTTGTGAGGATGAATGTAGGGCCATTTCTCTCAAGTGTCCAACCATCACAGATGAGTTGAGTTTCTTCTTCCTTTAACACACCCTCCCACCCTACAGTTATATTTCAGGAAGTCTTCCCATCTCTCTGTGCTTCCTAAAGTATTCCAAACATCAGAATTCCACACTGACACTGCTAATCCCAAAATGCAGATTATAACTGAACTGAGGACAAAGCTCAGTAGTAGACTGCAGGCCTAACATGTTCCAGGTCCTGGCTTCAATCCCCAGCACTGTCAAAACAAACAAATGCGTAACACTACAGCCACATGATTTGAATCTGAGTCCGCGTCACTGTTTAGAAATCAGTGCCAACACTGGCAGACTCTAAAGGAGATGTGATCCTCCATTCCAATCCCAATCAAAAATCTTATTTTTTGAAATAGAAAATTAGCTACACCATAGCCTCTGGGCCTCCATATAAACAAAGCATGTTTCTATCATCAATTTAAAGTAATTCCTCACATTTTTCTCTTATGCACTGAAACAAAGGCTCTCAAACATAACTGGGGAAGCCGAAAAAACGAAATCATCCCTGGGTATGCAGGGAGGTGAGTTCCAGGACTCCCCACATACCAAAATGTGACCATGCTTAAGTTCTTATATAAAATGATGCAGTAATTGCATAGAACCTACGAACATCCTCCTGCACACTCTAAATCGTCTCCAGATGACTCGGATCACCTAACACAATGCATCTGTGTGCATAGTTCTCGTACAGTAATACATAGGGAATAACAACAACAAAAAAAAAAGTCTGTACATGTTGGGAACAGAAGCAGCTGTTTTCTTCAAATATTTTCAGCCAGCAATTTGTTGTATCCATTGACAGAGGCCAACTATTGGAAGGGGGTTGAGGTGGGCATTAAGTTCCCTGGGGAATTCCAAACCAGCGCAGGGAGCCACACCTGTTGGACAGGTTTAATTCCCTGATGATGCATTGGAATCTTCGGGCACTGACCCTATGCCTAGTAGGTGGTTTGTAATTGTTCGTGGCACCGATTAATGATGTCAGGGCTTTAGAGTCTGCTGATCATTTTATCAAGATTTACTTCCCTGAACTATGCACCAGGCTCTGTTCCAGACGCAGCTCAAGTGAATGTAATAATTAAAATACAAAACAGGGGGCTGGGGATGTAGCTCAGCAGCAGAGGGTTCACCTAGCAGGTTGACCCCAGCACCCCAAGAAACCCAAATTTAAAAAAAATCAAAAACACATGAGAGTAGCTGGTGCAGCCGCACACACCTGCATCCCCCTTGTGGCCCTTAACCTCAAGCTCCGGTTTCCTCATCAACATAAAATCAGTGAAGCCTTCTCACCAGAAGAGAAAGGAACGCCAGGGGCAAAGACCCCACTGAAGGCAGCTGGCAACATAATATGTACGTGTGTATATATTTATATATATTTACATTTGTGTATACGTATCTTACGGATAAATACATTCCTATGTATTCAGTTTTAATTCCACTGACACCTGGTGAAGACACCCTAGGGGGTCATCCACTCCAAGGCAGTCCCGCTTCTGGGTTCCCAGGTACTGACGCTGAAAGAAGTGGCCGCCCCGGGAAGTCCCAGGGAGGGCGGGACACAAGCCCGCAGGCTCCGCCCAGCTGCCATTCTCAGCCTTCAATGGGCATCACCCTCACCTGCGCGGCCTGTGAAAATGCACATCCCCAGGTCCCACCCCCAGGAAGTCTGATTGGCAGGCCCGGGCAAGGCCAGGGAATCTGCATTTTCACGAGCTCCCAGAGCCCTTTTTCCCAGGTGGGTCTGCTCCAGGCGAAACCACAGCCCCTCAAAATCTCAACAGCTCACTGCCAACCACAGAACAGGAACGCGGCAAGGCACAAAGTGTCAACCCATCCTCTAAGAAGGCTAACACCCACGCCTGGTCCACACTTAGGCCGCCCGCGGGGTCCGCCGCGGCGGGAAGGGCAAGGCGGTTGGCAAATCCTGTCCCCACCTGAGGACTCTCCCTCCGATTGGGGAGGGAGACGAGGGCAGTGCCATCCATCGACCAGCAGGGCCCTTCCCACCATTTTGCAGCTGCCGGTCCCGGTCCGCCCAGGGCCGGGAGCGCAGGTGGTCTCCGCGCAGCCTCTGGGGCTGATGGGGACCCCGCAGCAAAGGCCGCGCCCTGCCCCAGACGCTGCTTGCCTCTGGGCTCCCGAGGAGCGCTCAAGCGCACAGCCAGGCTTCCCACCACTCCACGGTGTAATCTCGAAACAATAAGAGGAAGAGCGCAGAGGATCGAGCTCCGCACGCCTGGGAGCAGCCTCGGGCGTGCTGGCTTCCCGGGGCTTCGGGAGCAGGTGGGCCAGGCGGCCGGAGGGGACAGGCTAGGCGGGGGCCTGGCTTCTGCGGGCCCCTCCGCAACGCCCCGCGCGGCCGCAGGCTCATGGCGCCCGCCGTGGCGCACAGCCAACCTGTCAGGCCCGGCCGGAGCGCAGGGCCCCGGGCGCGCGCGGACAAAGCAGGGGCGGCCCGCCGGGCCCACTCACCCGGCGCGGGGCCTGCTGTCCATCCGCTTCTTCTGCCGCACCGGCTGCAGCGGGATGTTGTCCGTCATGTCGGCGGCACCGCCCGCCTTGGCCGCCGCGCCCCCCGCGCCGCCTGGGCCGCCGCCCGGTCCGGCCTCCGCGCCGCCGCCCGCCGGCGCCGCGCCGCCCCGGGGGAGGAGGCGGCGGCAGCGGGCGGGCCGGGCCCGCAGCGAAGGGGCGAGGTCGCGAGCGCCGGGCCACGCGCGGAGCCGCCCGCGCGGCCCGACCGACGGACACGGGCGCACCATGGGCCCGAGCTCCGCGCTGCGCCCGCTCGCTCCGCGCCGCGCCTGCCACGGGGGGCAGCCGGGCCGTGTCCGCGCCGCCGCCGCAGCCGCAGTGTCCCCGCCCCCGGCCCGCGCCGCGCGCCCCCCACGCGCGCCCACCCGGCCACGCGCCCCCCGCCCACGCCCCGCCGTGCGC
>PVKS010036055.1:0-19631 GCA_004027875.1 Aplodontia rufa | reverse complement strand
TGCTTGCCAGGCAAGCGCCGAAACCGCTGAGCCACCGCTCCAGCCCCTCAAATTTAGTTTAAAAAAGTTCTAATCCTTAGCTTTTCTAAGAAAATAAAAGAGATTGCTTGATAATATAATCATGGGTAGGAAAAACTTATACTTCTTTAATATGCATTTTAAGAATTCACAGACAGATAAATCATGTGTAAGTCCTCTGAGGTTAGAGCAACACATCCTTCCCTACCTTAAATCCCTGTGGGCTGAAATGTGCAACAGGGCTCATATTATATAATGAAGTTTTATAAAAGCATATCTCCAACTTTACTTTTTCTTAGTTAAACTTGCTCTATGCAAATCAATGATCTAAAATAGGGAAGATTTTTCTGAATTTTTCCATAAATCAAAATCCCCAGTGACTTTTACTTGTCCTGTCACTCTTCTCATGCCCACCTTTTCACTACCTTGTATAACATCCTGGAAGCTATCTTTCCTATGAAGTTACTGCTCACAGTAAATAAACTTTACATAAGGCTGGCCTTTAAAAACCAGAAATACAACAAGCAAAGAAATCATCCTCACCTCTTTTAAAAGAAAGCAGAGTAGCCCTCAGGAATACAAAAGTGCCCCAAAGTTCACATATGTCAGCAAGGAATTGAGAGCTGTAAGAATGATTCTCTTGAAAAGAAAGATGGTTCCTTAGGCACTCACATGTATATTTAGATTAGATTGGCAGTTTAAATGACAGCAAACACATGGCCATGACTTCGCAACTGCTCGTTCATCCAACACACACGCGCACGCACACACACATCAGAAGCAAGCATCCACCCTGAACAGTTTTAGAAATAGCTTCTTCCATCTGATACTACTGTATGCACTGTAAGCAGACATTCTGCTGGAGATCAGATGTCAAACTTAACTATCTCCTGGTATACCCAGATCTTGAGTCACATTGCTTTTGTATTCCAGAACATTTTTATCAAGTAAGTCTGAGCTCAACTTGATTCTGTAGGGTTTTTTAGGAAGCATAGAACAAAGAAATGACTATGTAAAGGTCCCAGGATCTGTCTGTCATGTAGGTGCTTTAGCTCTAGGACCTGCCCCTCCTATCAGTAATAGCACACTCTACTGTTCTGCAAACAAGGCAAAGTGGCTACAGAGGATCACATCTGTATGTGTGTGTAAAAACAAATAAACAAGCAGCAAAAAATGGTGGTAGCTTAAAGGGTGAAAATGTTGAACATGAACTTTAAGCTCCTACTCATAACTGGAGCTTCAGGGACATTTTCCAGCAAACAAGAAACACTGATGGCACTAGGTGGCTACCAACTACACCTGTGACACTGTCTCAAAATATATACTGAGATTCACATGTATTAAGATATGTTAGCAGAAAGCAGATGCAGCTCTCAACTCTATGACAGAGGGAAAGGTTATTAAAATGGCAAACAATTTTAAAATAATTATATTTTACTTTGGACATGGATTTTACATTTTTATCTAAATGTCAAATATTTGAAGACAAATGTGGAAGTGAAGGGAATGGAATAATATAGTGATTCAGGGCCCAGGTTCTGGAAACATCAGACCTGGTTTGAATCTCAATTTCACCACTTTCTCTCTGTGTGACCTGAGCCAAGTAATATAATCTCCTCATCATTGTTCCCTTCACCTCTGAAGTGGGGACATGGAATTAACTGTGGTGTCGAATATTTTTTTTTTAATTAAAGAGAGAGGGACAGTGAGAGAGAGAGAGAGAGAGAGAGAGAGAGAGAGAGAAACAATTTTTATTTAGTTTTTCATGTGGCTTTCGTTGCTCCAAGACTTCACTGCATACGTGGTGCTGGGGTTTGAACTCGCGTACTCAGCACTGCTCCAGCCCGGTGGTGCCGATTCTCACAGTTAACGTAGGTGGATAATACAAAGCAGTTCCGCACATGGAATAAATGCTGACTAGACATTAGCTACTGTTACCATCAAGAAGTCGAGTCTGAGTCCATCTGGTTTTTCCAGCCCCTCCTCCACGACAGTCTTTCCTGAATATATCTGACACTTGAAGGAATAAGGCAACTTCTAGATTGATCCATAATTTATTTCCTCTCAAACTTTACCTACAGCAGGGAGTTGACAAAATGTCTAGTTCAATGTCTGATACATATAATATAGCTCTAGAAAAAAATCTCTATACAAAAAGAAGAAACAAAAATGAGAAGGAAAAGGTGACAGTTAATCTAAGTACAAGTCATCCACAGGAAAAAATTACCTGGGCAAGTAATTACTGAGAATTCACAGAAAAAGGAAAGTGAAACTCACTGAGGGCCTCCTATTGCTTGAGCTGAGAAGCTTTTCCTCCTGGTCAAAAATATGGTCCCAAGAGTCCCAAGAAAGGGATCCATCTACAGAAAATACTAATATCATATTCTTGACAGTTCATTTCAGTTTTACAGAATTATGCAGTTCTGTCAAATGCTGACTTATTTTGATAATAAAAAGACAAACACAGATGGGTGCTGACTGCTCAAAGGCAGAAACACTTATCCTGTAGTTTTTAAATGCATTACAAGGGAATTCAGAGGTGGGACAAAACCTTGAACTTTGTTGAAACTCCTTTACATTGCCAGACAAATGAAGATTGTGAGTGGACATTATTACATACTATCTGCTCACATGGTGTTATCAATATCAAGCAGTTTCTATTCTTCCTTTAAATACCACACTCCCTACACGCGTGCAGTTCCTCAATTCCTAGGAGGCTTTGTTATAGATAGAATAAGCAGGTTGTGTGTACATAATAAATGAGAGTATTTTCAATGTTAATGCCATCCAAAATCTTGTCTGTAAAGTTCAGTCTGTACCTATCATTAAAATTTAATATAACCTAACACAATTACCATCAATAGGATGCAGGTGTTGGATAATTATATTAGTTTCAACATCACAGGCAAATTAAGATTTCTTCCCATGTGATGGAATTCTGATAAATATCAATTTGTTGGTTTACTGAATCCTGAAGATCAAAAAGCCCTGCATATGGCACTAATAAATCAAATAGAGTCATCAAATCTACAATCTGTTTTCTTTGGCTAAAACTGCAAAGTTTGACTTACAGAGTCTTATCTACTCCTAAACATTCTCTGCCAAACCAAATTTAACTCACCAAGAGCACATAATATATAGCACTCCCCATATGCACCCTCCTGGGACTTTCAAAGTTTGGGGATACCATTGTGTGATGGCCTGGATTATCTGGTCTTATCTTCTCTCTTGCCTTTTTAATCCTAAAACTACCCAGAAAAGTAAAATGCTACCTTTAGATTCAGACTGGGGAGTTATAAAATAGTTTTATTTATTAATGAAACCTAACATGAATAAAAGGCACTTTATAAAAATCTCTAAGCTATTAACATACACATTGAAAATAATGAATTCCACAAAGCTTTTTTTTTACTCTATTTAAATATCAGTAAGAATTTCTAATGCTGGAAATTCTACTCAGGCATTTGTAGTTCAATTTATCACTTTCTGATAGATTAAGCCTAAACTTCGTGTGACAGAAGTATTGTCTGAAAGAAAAGGAACTAGGAAAAGATAACAGATTCGGGCTGAAAGCCTAAGAAAAATTCTACTATCTTTCAGTTGATTTCCCTAAGACTATTCTTCTAGATAAACCATCCTATTCCATATATTTCCAATCTTGAAGAATAGGTAGAAATAAATGGTGGGGCTATTGTGGTTTTTAAACTTCTTTAAAAAATAATCCTGTACTTTTCAGATATTTTTATAATAATTACATTTAAAAAAACACAAACAAAATATTGTTTCTTGGTTCAATTGAGAATATCCCAAAGGGAAAAGAAATACTCTCTTTTCATGTTCAGAAGTATTTAAATGTCTTAAAATGCTGAAATCTCAACCAAAAATTTTGGCTCATCCCCTTACCCACATGCAACCCTATCACGAAGATTAAAAATGTCTTCAGGAAATATCAAATGTACTAGTACATTTTTAAAGTTATCCTAAATTAACAGCCACTATCCTAAGCTAATGTTTTCTTTATTTAATTATTTGTTTGGTGCCAGGGATTGAACCCAGGGGTACCTAACCACTGAGCAACATTCCCAGTTTTTTTTTTTATTTTTATTTTTTGATACAGGGTATCTCTAAATTGCTTTGGACCTTGCTAAGATGCATAGGCTGGTTTTGAACTTGAGCTCCTCCTGCCTCAGCCTCCTGAGGTGCTGGGATTACAGGCATATGCCACCATGCCTGGCTTAATGTTTCTTTAAAAGGTCATCCACGGGAATCTCATATAATAATGCACCACTGGCTCACAAAGCAATCCATTTTAATAAAGTTAGAATTTTGAGACCATCTTGAGATAATACTTTTGGTCTGATAAGATCCATTTCAATGGTCCCTGTCAGGCATTGATGCTTTTCAGTATACTTGGGCATAAGCTAAAATTTCTGTCTCCTGAGATATTTGGATTCCATTTCTCCTTCAGTGATCGGGCCTATTGCTTCACTCTAGTTTCAGTGGACCAGCGTTGCAGTCCTGGAGGATAAAACTGCATTCCCATTTCCAGCTGGCACTGCCATTTCTGTATTTCATATATAGAACAAATCCAGGTGCATGACATTTGGTCAACAGGGTCCAGAAAGCACCATGAAGACACACACATTCTATAACGTTACCTAAAATGTCTCTGCAGTTGGAATCAGTGAATGTAAGAGTAGTGGTATCAATCAGTTTGTGTTCAAGGAAAGTCTATTCTGTGCATGAAATGACTCAAAATAATGTTTGGAGAAAAGTTTTCAGGCATAGCATACTTAAGTACAGGGATCATTCAAATACCTCTGGGGTTAGCAGTCCCAAGTCTATTCCCTTAGAAGCTAATAAACCTGGAGTCAGATACATTAGCTTCCAAAATGTGTGTGCTTGTAAGTGTCAGAGGGTGGGATATTCTCTTTTTTGGCCACAGCTTTGCTAAAGAAAGACCAACAAGGAGTTGGTCTGGTTCCTGTCATCAAGATTTGTTTAGAGGCCTAATAGCTGGAGTAATGAACCTTGCAGGAGTAGTCAAAGCCTATTTATAGAAGCATTCAGCTGCCATGGACATCACTGGAGATGACACACCCCATTCCACAGATGTCCAAGTTTCTATTCTAAAGATGTACTTAAATGATACAGCCAAGTGACTACCGACCACAACGTATATTCCAGGCCCAGTAAGAAATGTCAACTGCATTTCATGGTTTTAAGTATTAGCCAATCTGTCCCTATGGTGAAAGCCAGACTATTTTCTGAATATGTATGAAATTTCAAACTGTTTTGCACTAAACCTAGATAAGGGCTCATTGGTGCCATGTTATCCTGACATTCACTACAGTCTCCTACACAGAAATTTTGCTTTTCACAGTCTTAATGTATATGGCCTTTTGTGTCCTTTTCATTCCTGAATTCTATTTTATATTTTGCCTTGTGAATGAGTGATACTCCCACTAGATATGGATGAGAGCAGAAAGTGTCTTATACCCCATACATAGGGGTTGGAAGCTTTTGCCATGAAAGGTCCAACCGTAAATACTTTAGGCTTAATAGGTAGTACCATCTCTGTCTGAACTACTCAACTCTTACCCATAGCATAAAAGCAGCCATAGACAAAAATGTTAACAAATTAGCATGTCTGTGATCAATAAAACTTTATTTATAAAAACAAGCAGCGTGCCAGATTTGTCCTGAGCTGTATTTTGCTGAACCCTGCTCTATGGGTTCCTAGCACAGCAGCATCATCTTTATAGCAGGCAGGGTTATAGTAAACTCTGTTATACGAGATTTCTCTGATTTAGTTTGCCACATTATTTCTCTTGGTCTATTTTCGTTTACAAACCCAAACTGGCTTTTTTGGGGTGGGTAAGGGAAGCTTAATGAACTTAGTTATTCAGGTTTCTGTTCCTTTAATACACTATCATATGGCAACTAAAGAATTTTATCCCAAGCAAAAGCACGTTTTGACTTTATCCAAATTTCTCAGAGTGACTGGAAAACAAAATAGTGATATATTATCCTGAAGAGTGAGCTTCATGTCAATTATATCATTAAATACGTACAAATAAGTCTCAGGAATAAAATTACTCTTTAACCAAAAAATTGTTAGCTCCTACGATAAAGCAATTATCTTAGAAAGAGATTTTGGAAAAAAGTTACAAACTCATTATTCCTAAGTAACTGCAAACTCCTATAAGATCTATCCATTTAGCAAACTCCAGTCACTGTTTCAAAAGTTCAAGTGTTGGGGCTGAAGCGGTGCCTCAGTGGTTATGGCGCTTGCCTAGCATGCGCGAGTGAGTTCAAACCCCAGCACCACATACACAACAGTGTCAGAGGAATGAAAGTCACATGAAAAACTAAATAAAAATTGCTTCTATCTTCTCTCTCTCTCTCTCACTGTCCCTCTATTTTTTTTTTAAAGTTCAAGTGTTTAAAGTGGGTAAGTTTTACATGTCTGGCAGTTCAAGTTCTGAAAATGGAAATACAGGACTGGCTCATTTTTGTGGTGGGGACAGGAAAGGTTATAACATCACCACAATTCAAATCAAATAATCATGTGTGTTTTATAAGTTCAAATCGACATCTACAAAGATCAATGCTTTGATTCTAACCAAGAAGAAATTCCCCACGCTAGAATCTTTAATAAAACTGATTCTTGTATAAACCCCAAAACAAAAAGGTAGCTCAAGTCCTGGATGTGTTATAAGTCTGCACTTTTTTCTTCTTTTGAAGATTTAGGCTGATACGCGATAAAACCGAACAGTCATCTAAATGGAAATCCCAAAGGATGAGGAAAAACAGAAGAATCTGGCTTTTCATTTTTTTTAAAAGAAAGCCATTTTCCCTTCAAAAGAATCTCTACATTTAAAGGACAATAAGAAGGTAACCTATCAAAGACAAAAAAAAATAAATAGAAAGGTGAGAGGAAAAAATGATTCTAAAAGATGGGATCCTTCAGGACAGTTTCTCATAAAAGTTATATGCCACCAATTGAGGAGTTATCCTTCCAATAATAAGGATGCGGGCAAGACCATTTACCTTGTTTTTGTAGTGACAGTTACCAGTAATAATTCACTCAATGGCATATTCCACTAGGGAAAGAAAGAACTCACTTCCCTCAAACGCTATCAGAATTCTCCAAACCTCAAGATGCTCAGTTATGTGGGGGGAAAAAGGAAAATAACATCAACAAGAATGTCAAAACCTCCGAAACACGCTGTAAGATCAGATGGTAATGCACCACCAGTAACATGTTCATGTAAAACTTCATTGAATCCACACGAAAACTGGCACTCAACTATTCTTAATAGCATTATTCACGAAAGCCAAAAGGTAAAAATAATCCAAATGTCCATTAAAGATAATAAGTAAACTGTTCTAAATCCATACAGTAGAATACTATTCATCCATAAAAAGGAATGAACTTGCGTTCATGTAACAACATGGATAACCTTGAAATGAGCACATTTTATATGATACCACAGACACAAACTGTCCAGAATGGGCAAATTTAAAGATACGAACTAGATTAGTGGCTGCCTAAGGCTACAGGGAAGGAGAAAATTCAGAATTAATAGCTAAAGTGTAAGGAGTCCACATAAACAACCATGATTTTTTTCTAAAATTGATCATATTAATGGTTTTGCAACTCTATGATATAATAAAATCATTAAACTGAAAAGTTTAAGTGGATAAACTGTATGTCTATATAAGTGTATATCTACAAAAACTTTTTTTGAAAAACTGCACTGAACATATATTTACAGTTGCCCATACAATAGTCTTTCCCTTTCTTATTCTGTCTAGTAAGACAATTTGATTCAGTTCCTATATTTTTGAAGATTAAAATGTAATTAAGTTATGTATTCTTTGGGGCACCGAATAATACTATGGCCTATCAGACCATTACGGCAGTTCCTAAAATGGAAATGTCATGAGAATCAACCAGGGACATTTAATGGTGAGTTTAGAAGCAATCTTTCCAACGATCTTAAAGATAAAACGTGAAACATTAGCCAAAGAAAACAGAACATTTGATAGTGTTACATTAAGAGGATATAAATTAGAAAAAAATCAGTTGAGATATTTTGAGGTAAGAGGTGATAAGTTTAAATACATTACTAAAAGTAGTATATTAATTTTTCCCCAAGGTAGTAAATATAGATAGGGCTTTGAAAGCAAAACTTAAAACCTTGGAATATAGATTAAGATCCCTAATAGAAAAAGTAGCATTAATGTAAATATAAATTGAGATGTAATCGTATAAAGACATGATTGACACAGAAGTTCTGAACAAAAATAATCACAAACTAGTTGCTTTACGTTAAAAATCAGTGAGTATTATATGCATAAAAATTGCTGTTGGCACAACAGGAATCCCTCAAGGTGCATTAGAGGAGTACAAGGGAGGGAGGAGCATGGGCTGCTGGATGCAAACTGGGTAGGCTGCACTCAGGCACCAACTGCTACCCTAGGACAGTGGTTCTCAGTGTGTATTGAGCACCACAGGGCTTATTCTTTTTATTATCAAATAATATTTCATCATGTGGATACACTATATTTTTTGTCCATTCATTAGCATGCGATCAATTTGATTATTTCTATTACTGTGCTACTATAAATAAAGCTGCTATAAACATTCAAAAAAATAAATAAATAAATTTTTATTTTATTACTAAAACAGAAAAAAAATTGCTGTTGGCTTGTTTTTTCATGTCTACCATGTGTCTGGAAATGTGTTAGCACACTGGGCAAACTGTTGGATGATCCAGATAGGATCTCTGACCTTAGAAGCTTTACGCTATAGCTTACGGTTGGATGGTGATCTGCCGTTTGCATCAATATTTCACATGCAATGCACCAAGAAATTCTTCAAACATGAAAGCAACAATTGCTCTAAAATACTCAGATAAAACAATTAAAGCCCTCCTCCATTTTCTCCCTAGCATGGGGAGCTCATGCATAATAGCTAGGCCAGAGCTCTACCACTGTACTACTACATCCCTGCCCCTTTTTATTTTTGGTTTTGAAAGAGGATCTCACTAAGTTGCCCAGGTTAAACTCAAATTGCAATTCTCCTGCCTCAGCCTCCCCCGTAGTTGGGATGATAGGTGAGTATCACCATACCTGGCTGAAGTTTCTTTTTTAAAAACAATGGTAGAAGTATAAATTAGTCAATTTAGAAATTATTT
Source organism: Aplodontia rufa (assembly GCA_004027875.1). Classification (NCBI taxonomy): domain Eukaryota; kingdom Metazoa; phylum Chordata; class Mammalia; order Rodentia; family Aplodontiidae; genus Aplodontia; species Aplodontia rufa. Next base: position 10,407 of record PVKS010036055.1, on the reverse strand, counting down.
TCTTTCTATAATCATAAGACAAATAAGATATTTAATAGGTTGTATTAAGATGCAACTTAAATATAGTAAAGTACACAAATCTTATTCCATTAATTATTTATTTTCATATGTATACATCTGTGTAATCACCACCAGATCAGGACAACAACTCATCTGAAGACAGCATTTGCAAATAGTCGGGTAGTTGATGCTGCTGGATTACTTGCTTGGTCCTACTGACTCTCCTAGGGAACTGGGTAGAAAATTTTGTAAAAGGCAGTACCATCTCCATGGCTGAGCATCTGTGTGTAGAGAATCTGGATAATTTGTAGAAAAGAAGAAAGTAGAGGAAAAAGTAGTAAATAAAGCAATAACATGGCAAGAACGGTGTTGAATCTCCCCCTATTAGTTTGCAGGGAGGGCAGATAGTAGGAGGGAATTATTTACTATAATGCACGAACCTATCTAGTACTAAAGAGCAACACGATGTGGGCATAAGAGGATCATGGAGCACATGGAATCACTGTCCCATTTTATCTACTTACATCTATCAACATTTTTATGAGAAGAGGGGCCGACCTACAGATAGGTCCTTGAAGCTCTTTCCATCTCTCTCGTTTTTAGATTCAATCTTACATTTTTGCAGATCAATGTTATTTCTATGAGTAATCCTACTTTTGCTAAAATATGGTAGGTTAAAAATACATATGATTCTTTGTCATAGTAAATGTAGTTCTCTAAAGAGGAAGTTAGCAGAAGGAAGACGTGTATGAAAGATATCCAACAAACAACACCTGTATGCTATGTAAGGTTAAAGACAGAAAAAAACGAAAGAAAAAGACAAAATCATATGGAAGTGAAGGGGCGGTTTAAGGAGGGGCTGATCAGCATAGTCTGGCCATGACAATCAGTGCCCCTTGCAGGTGAGAGGCAACCTCACAGGATAAATGTCCTTCCACTTGCTCACCAGAGGCCTCTCCCTGAATGGCCAAGAAGCCAAATTCACTGTTGATAGAACACCCTGAGAAACTTCCAACGTCACTATTTGAAAAATAAAGTTAAGTACTGTATCTCGTCCCAATCTTTTCTTTATTAAACCATGTCTGATTGGGCTCATTACCTTCAGGGTCCAAAGACTGCTCTCTAACTGATGTTTCTATTTTGTTGGCATCTTTAAAACGTACCACCAAACTCATGACACAGATGCAGTCTGATGAGAGAGCTATAATTTTCCATGACTGATATACGATCTTTCTATTAATACAGTCTTAAAATAGCTCCTATACAGCTGACAATCTACTAAAACCTTCAAGATGATGTTACATCCATATAAACTGTCTCTAAAGCTGATCTCCCTAACCCTTTATTAGACAAAATAGTTACTTATTTCAAATGAAGGAATTTATATTTATCTTTATTAAATATCACATTCTTGGGGCTGGAGTGGTGGCTCAGCGGTTATGGTGCTTTACCTATCATGTGCAAGGACATGGGTTCAAACCCCAGCACCATGTACACAACAAAATTTCAGAGCAAAATTCTCTCTGTCCCTCTCTCTCCTAAAAAAAATTCATGTTCTTGGGTTTAGGCTAGCATTTCTACTTGTTAAGAATTTTTACCACAATTCTGAATTTAAGTGGAATACACAACCCACCCCTCCTAGCTTTGGGTCACTGGTGAGCATGTCTTCCTTATCTTTATGAAACACACTGTAAAAATAACAAACAGGACAGAGAAAAAGAAAAAAAAAAAAAAAAGCAAAGGTCTGTAACCTTCCACAAGAGAAGGACTTTTCTAAGGTGCCTGAAGTCAATGTGACTCACTCACATCAGGAATCACCCACTCTGCTTCCTCTACCTCATCCTAAGGAATCACTGAAAGAGTGAGGGGTCCTTGCATTCTCTACTCAACCTTAAAATAAATAAGGAGATTAGATTAGCTAGGTGTAACAGCCAGTTAGAACCTAGAGGCAGTGTCCCTGAACTACACATTGGAAATTAAATTCTAAAGTTTTATGGGAAGCCCTGTAGGACTTAACAATAGGCAGTTTCTAGAATCTGAGGATGTGCGAAAGCTACTCATGAAGACGGTGCTCATGCTATCACTGAAGCTGACTGCTGCATTTCCAAGCCTCAGTGCTCTTATAACTCACCGGAAGCACTGTCTTTCCCAGGAGCATTACATTATCTACTCTGGCCCATGCTATGAAGATTTCCCTTTAATTTCAGAATTATTCAATAACATAATTATGTGTAGTTATGAATGTTTTAGGTTATATGCTATGCAAGGCCACTGAAGATTATAATATATTCAATATCTTCCTTCCTTTTACTTCCAGCAGCTATGTCTGACATAACTACATTTAATTGCCTGGCAGAAGCAATGCTAGTAGAACAAGAAACAAGTCAGGACTGCCCTATAAAATAATTAGCCAAGCTTTTTTTTTTTTAAAGCACCAATCATTTAATAGGAATTATACTTTTCAGACCATAGAAAGGGCTGGAGCAGTAGCTCAGTGGTTACAGTGCTTGCCTGGCACGCGTTAGGACTCTGGTTTGAACCCTAGTACCACGTACACAAAGAAGTCTAGGAGCAACAACAGCCACATGAAAAACTAAATAAAATTGATTCTCTCTCTCTCTCTCTCTCTCCTCCTATCCCTTTCTATTAAAAAAAAAAAGACCACAGAAAATTAGAGCAATAAGTAAAAGTGATAACTCCAACTTGAGTTACAATTGACATCACTGATTTTTAAACATATAATCAATGGGTTTTGATTATTTGATGCTTTTATTGAAATAATGTCTATCATTCCTATAGAACTTCATATTGGAAAAAAAAGATTTAAAGTCATTTTAATTATCCTTCACAGCAAGTCTATCAAGTCATGCAATGATACCATCCATACCTCTTTCCAGATGACTCAAGCAGTTCACAGAATTTTCACTGGTAGAACACTGCAAGAACTATCTGGATTCTCACAGAGGCATCAAAGAAAAAGGCAGAAGTGAGGGTTGGAATAAACCCCTCCTTTACAATCAGAATCAAGGTTTCAGGTATGTACTATTTATAGATGAAAACGTTTCCTTACCTAAACACAAAATAAGGCACCAGTTATGCCAAAGAAGAGTGGGGACCAGTTTTAAGAAATGCAGCCATGGTTCCTCCTACCTAGACATGGAGCAGATTGGCTGTGAGAGAACTGGCAGGTTAAAGCTGCTGTAGTGCCTTAGTTCTGGTATGGAGGGGAATTAATAGACGATGATTATTTAATTCAATATTCCTTACAGGTACATTTGGGGTCCACAAAGAAGATGCCAGCTCCATGTCTAGGCGTACAACTCAACGATCTACTCAAAACACGGAACTAATTGTAACTTCCTTCCACTTTGGCTGGAGTTGTCTTTGCCCTCAAAGTATTAGGCATCAGACACACTAGCAACCAATATGGGAGGTATCTTTAAACTCTTCCTCAGAAAAGGAAGAAAAACAAGGAAGAATTTGGAAAAAAAGACTCCCAGAAAATGATAGGCCCGTAGACACAAAGTCCTAGCCTATCCCTGTATTTCTTTTTGAAATAGGCCCACTAAAGAAGTTGTACCCAGATTTTTTTTTCCCCTGGGGCAAGGGGAAGAGGGGGGGAGTTTGCAGGGGAACGTTCAAGTCCAAGGTGACACTGTGAGAGAAGAGCAGGTGAAAGACCCCATGAGAGTCAGGAGAGGCAGTAGTCTTCCCAAGCTCACTGGTCACCACCTGTGAGGCTAACAGCTGGAAGAGCCAATCCACAGCGTCTCCCAAGGAAACAGATGGATCAAGTGAATTAGTCACTGCCTCTCTCAGGACGCTGGGCATAAAACACTTTGGAGGGAAGGTGCATGCTGCCGAAACAAACCTGACATCTGCTTAATCTTCTCCCTCGGCCTCCAGCTCCATACTGGTTATTTCAAATGGGTAACAACTTGAAAGCTCCATGTGGACATCTCTTTCATTATTATTATTTCAAACGCTAAATGTTATCTACTTAAGGATCTTATCTTGGCTCCATGCCCTGGCAGAAGGCAAGATTTTTCAGCTAATAAGGGCCTGGAGGTTTTACAAGACCACAGGAGTTTTCAAAAATATTCCTACATATTCATAATAGTCAAATTAATAGAACTGATGCCAGATGTAAAGTGGCATTTTATGGGTAGCTTTAAAAGGTACTAATGGGGTAACTTTTAAAGCTACTTTAAAACATGCACTTATGAATCTAATGCAAAATCATGTTGCCTTTCCATCTTGGTTAGATGTTCTCTATTCTGTAATGAACTAATCAGGGGAAACTTGGCATCTTTCTTCCCTGGAAAGATATCTGGAATTCAGGAAAGAAATTTAGGTTAAACACCTGTTAACTGTCCTTTCTGTAACAATTAAAAGCTTTGCCTTTGACTTACTGACACAGTTCACAACCACACACAATGCAAGCAAAATAAATCTTTCCTGTGTGGCACATTACATGCCCTCAGATGGATTAAAACCTGCTAGCCAAGTCTGCATTTTTATAGGCTTCAGGCTGTTGACGAGCCAACAGAAGGGTTGCCAGCACGGTACCAGGTAGACAGGGGGAAGGGAAACCACAAGTCAGTAGCTACTCTGTAAGATTCTCTGCATATAGGACCCGATGGTTAGCTCGGGCGTAGGCTTGTTATCTAAGAAAGCTGTCCTTACTTCAAATTCACTCTAATCAAAAGATCAAAAGTGAAGTATACTGGCAAAAGTTAACTAATACCAATGAACACAGCATTCACAATGGCAAGGTCACATCAAAGCAAAACAAAAACTACCAACTAAAAGAAGAATAGGCCATGTATTCAGTTTTGTTTTGTTTTATAAGACAAAGTCATCTTTTAAGAATCATTTTAGCAGCATTTTAAAATTTGGGAAGCCTGTTACACAATAGTCCCCCTTATAATCAAGGCATTTGGGCACTGCCAGAATCCCTACTTTGTAAAAAAACCAAAAAAGGAATGGAAACAGTTTAGAAATATTCACATTCTATTAGCATTTATAAAGTACCAACTATATGCCAGGTATTGTTTACTTCCTATTTGATTAATCAACAGTTTTGTTAGATGGTATTCACATGTCAGAAATTATGAAATCAAGTTTGAATTAATAAGTCTTTTACCCAACCTGGAACCATTTTCCAGGTCTTGAGACTCTGGGATACTAATTTTTCATTTAGCTTATAAAGACATTGTCCACTGGCATATGAACAGATAAAGAAAATATGGTATATATACACAATGGGATATTATTCATCCATTAAAAATAATTAAATCCTGTTATTTGGAGCAACATGAATGGAAATGGAGGACATTATATTAAGTGAAATAAGCCACGCACAGAAAGACAAATATGGCATGTTCTCACGCTTGTGGAGGCGAAAATAGTTGATGGAACAGAAACAGAAAAAAGAATACTGGCTTCCAGAGCCTGAGAAGAGTATGGGGTAAGAAGAAATAGGGAAAAGTCAGTTAATAAATACAGGGCTTCTGTTCTATAAGAGAAATAACTTCCACTGTTTTATGTCACAAAAGAGTAGCTATGGTTGATGAAAATTAATTGTATATTTCAAAACATCTAATAAAGGGATTTTGAGTATTTGCAAAAACAAAGCAATGGTAAATGATCAAGTTGATGGACATGCCAGTTCCTCTGATCTGCTTTCTTCAATATATGTACTAAAATGGCACAGTGAACCTCATACACACACACACACACACACACACACACACACACACACACAGATATATATGTGTCAATTAAAAACATATACATTTAAGAAGTTGGAAAGCATAATCTCAGTTTTCAGAATGCTACTATGCAAAAAAAACCACCAAAATTTGTTCTATTTAGGTCTAAATTAAAATGAATATGAAAGAATAATCATGCTCTATGTTCCTCACCAAAATATGGACACTCTACCTTCTGAGCTCCACATACCATGACTGCAAGTGGATTCCTGTCTCTTGTTTATATTTATTTACACAGTGTACAATGCTGAAGGCAAATCAGAACCTATGAGCTCAAGTGGAAATACTGCATGAAAGAGGAGAGGTGTCAGAAAATGATCATGGTCAAAAAGGAGCCATGAGAGAATGCTGTTGCTAGAGGAAGGCTTGTCCTACTTTAAGAGTCAAGGAAAAAAGAAAACTCAAGAGTGAGGAGCAGGGAAGACTTGGTTAGCAGAAATCTGGCAAAACATGCTAAAACTAATAAACACATACACTTTGCATATTTTATTAAACATAACATTTATAAATATATATTAATCAATCTTTCTATACATGATCAAGATGTTTTTATTATGGTCTGAAAAGTCTTATACATCAAACTCTTCGTGCATCATCTACAATCACCATTTATGATCGAGAAGCCAGAGACACACAGCTATTAGAATGCGAGAGTCTTCTAGATTCTCAAGATTTTCCCCCTTGGTATTTTTGAGCAAAAATCTTTTTTTCAAGGAAGTGCTCTTCAAGTCTCAATTTAGTTTCCACAGTAACAATTATTTTTTGTGCACATTGTTAGTTTCTATAACATTTAATTAACTAAAGCAATTAAAAGTAGAACTGACAGGTGTTAGGGAACAACTACACTGGCTTTGTGGTACTTGTGCCATTCAACTTTGGGGAACAGAAGCACATGGTATAAGAGCAACTAACCAGCAGTGGGCAATGGAGAGCTCATATTATATAGGCATGGAGAAAACTCAATGCAGGCCCACTGCATGAACTTCTTTTGGTTGCAGAATGTGTACACAGGACCCTGTAAGGGCTGAGAGAAGGGTGGCTATGCAGGATCCATCCACATACAAATGCAAGCATAGGGGATCCCAGAGTGAAGACAGAAATTACTTAAAAACATTTCAGGCCAGCAGCTGAGGAGGCTGAGCCAGGAGGATTGCAAGTTCAAAGCCAACCTCAGCTACTTAGTAAAAAGTAAAAACAGGCTAGGGATGTGGCTCAGTGGTTAGCACCCCAGGGTTTAATTCCCAGTACCAAAAAACAAACAACCAAAAAATTAAGTATACCTTTAAGACAGTGTTATGGTTTGAATGTGACATGTCCCCCCAAAGCTCATGTGCCACAATTCACGAAGGGTGAGGTAAAATGACAGGGTTATAAAAACCTTAACCCAATCAGAAAGTTAATCTCCTTACAGGGGTTAACTGGCAACTGTAAGCAGGTATGGTGTGACTGGAGGGGTGGGTCACTGGGGCTGTGCCTATGGTGTATATGTTCTGTATCTGGGGTTGAGTTTTTCTCTCTGCTCTGCTTCCTGGTGTGAGCTGCTTAGCTCTTTGCTCCCTGGATCCAAGCCTGCCACCATGATGCTCAGCCTCACTTCAAGCCCCAAGAAATGGAGCAGGCCTTCCATGGACTGGGACCTCTGAAACCGTGAACCCCTAAATAAAGTTTTTCTCCTAAAATTGTTCTTGTCAGGTCTTTTAGTCATAGCAGAGAAAAAGCTGACTAAAGCAAATATTAAGATTTCAAAGTACACGTGCTGAGGACCAGCCTTCCTTAAGAAAGGAGGGGATGACTATGATAACATTTTCTTTTCCAAAGTGATGATTTTTTTTCTCTTAACAGGCTCAACCTCCCACAATGTTAAATTATATTTGGGTATAATTTTTGCTTTATAGATGTAATGAGGATTCTTTGAAAGGGTACAGTTTCCTGTGAACATAATGAAATATATTTTGGAGCCAATAAAGATGCAACTAAGATGTTAATTTTTAGGGGAACTAATGGTATCCCCATTAACTTGTTTCCCTCAGTGCGTTACTGTTTAGTATAAAGTTTGTTCACATATACTTGTGGTTATAAACTAAAATGTTTTATTTTTTCAAAGATTATTCTACATATACGATAAACATTTAATTGTAAAGTTACTGATAATCAACATGATGATCTAATAAATTTTTGCCAAATTAAGATTATTAAATTAAGCTAATCTGGCGTAAGATATCTGAACAAGCTATACTGCATGCCTGTACAAAAAGGTAAATGTTTAATCTTATTGTCAAATATATCAAAGAACAACAAGGGATGATAGGGAGAAGAAGGGAAATGTTGGAACTGAGATAAAGCAAGGTACATTCCAAGCATTTACAAGTATGTCATTGTATAATACTATAGTCATGTATACAAAAAATGTTCTTCATAGGTTTAACAATTATGTCACTGTACTTGGGTTTTTTAGAAAAAAAATAAGACCCAGAAGAAAAGCAAGGGATCAAGGGGCAGAAGGAGGGAGGTAGAGGGATGTGTGTGTGTATAAGGGGGTACTGAACAAATTGTATTGCTGTATTGTGTGCACCTAGGAATATGTGACGACAAATCCCATCATTATGTACCACTATAATGCACTAATAAAAAATAAATTAAAAAATTAATCTAATCTGTATTAACAATTATGAAACCTGAGAAAACTGAAGAGGAGAAAAACTAGTTCCTTTATGTAATGTACAAGTGGCATTTTATCAGTTGTAATAATTTCAAGAGCACATATAAATATTAGAGCACAAAGACAGCAAAAACAAGGTGGTAGTATAACTTTTATGTTATCATGCCTCTGCAAGGTCCCTATAGGAAACAGAGAGGCAGAAATTTCTCTCACTTCAACATCCTGTTATTGAAACTTCTCTGAAAACTATTTGCTTTGTTAAAACAGAAGCAAATGTTTTGGGATTTTAGGCTCACCCACCACTGTGGTCTCAAAGATTAATTTGTGGTCCTTACCTCCCTGGTGTTATCTTTGTGGTTTAATATCCTTCATGGTAAAATCAGTTTCTTTTCTTTTTTTTTTTTTTAATCTCTGATCTTTCGTGGGAGTTTTGAAGAGCTTCACAGTCCTTGGCTAGCTTACGTGGTGCTCCAGCACAAGGGCTAGGGCTGCAAAGGCAGGGAGAGGGCAATCCAACACATACATCTTACTTACTTTGGCTTTCAAATACATCCCTGGATTTTGTTCTGCTAACTTATTTCCACAAGGGTGGCTGAAACCCTGTATTATGTACCTCTCAGAGAGGTAAGATTGTCTTTCTATACAGTAAGCTCTTTCCTTGTAGCCTATCTCCTCTACTTCCATCAAAGTTTTGAACCAAAACTCACATCTCCTGATTGCTCAGATGTATTTATGGTTAAGACTTATTTAACCATAAATAACATCAATCAGTTAAGAGGAATCTTAATCAAAAATATTTTTGCAGTAACTTAATATTTGTTGGGTGCCAATTATGTGCGAGATACAGAAGAAAGATCTAAAATATTAGAGAATTAAGAAAAAATGCTTGGGTGCAGTGATGCATGCCTGTAATCCCAGTGACTCAGGAGGCTAAACAGGAGGGATTACAAGTTTAAGTCCAGTCTGGGCAATTTAGTAAGACTGTGTCTCAAAAACTACAAGAGGCAGGGGATGTAGCTCAGTGTTTCAGCACCCCTGGGTTCAATTCCCAGTACCATAAAAAGAGGGGAGTTGAGGGAGGGACCAAGAAAGAGGGGGGAGAGGGAGTGCATGTGTATGTGTGTGTGTGTGTGTGCGTGTACAACAGAGACAGTGTCTGCTCTCAACCTATTCAACTGATCAGGAAAAAAAAATAGTTGCACATGAGAAAAGAACAACTGTACTCCAAGTATACATAAACTGTTGGAAGTAAGTGCACAAAAGTGGGAGGGATAAAAGGTGAGCCTGATTATTCAGAAAACCTTAAAAGAAAAGGAGAAAGTTAAATAGGTGGTAAAGGTCTGAGGCTATTTCACTGGAGAATAGAGGATTGCTAATATTTTGGGATGACTGAAATATAAAGAATAGAGAAGAAATCTAAAGGTACAAAGGATCAGATTGAAGATAACTTAAAAGCAATGCTTAGAATAATTTTTAAAGGATTTGAAACTCTTGAAGAAAGCAAATGAATCAGACACACTCTCTTGAAAACTGGCAGAAAAGGTAAAGAATCAAACATTGTTTTACGTTTTCATTACAAACCGTATTACTGGTTAGACAGAAGGTAGAATAGGAGAGTTTCTCTTTACAGGTGAACTCTAGTGAATAAATGAAGAACAAATAATGGAAGAAAAATAACCATTCCCAGTGAATTACTGCATACAGGCCTGAGCATCAATGATTGCTAATGTCACACACACACACACACACACACACACACACACACACACACACAGAGATAACCTTGCCTTATGGGCCTCCTAATGGAAAAAAAGACCCACAACTCTAACCGTAACATAGTCCTGTCCCTAGAGAAACAAAATCAAAACCAAAATCTAACCTGAATATGATGCTTTTTGATTATTCATTTACAGAAAATATCACAGCGACTGTCAACAAAATCCAAACTGAGAAATTCTAGAATATACTTTTTTT
>PVKS010036054.1:0-19627 GCA_004027875.1 Aplodontia rufa | reverse complement strand
CTGTATGTTTTTGAGACAATTTCTACATATGTCTTTCCTGTTACTTAAGACAAAATAGTTTGATATAATGTTTGTATACTATCTACTATAGTAGCCCCTGTTCTCTGGAACAGGAATCCTTTCTTCTCTTTTTCAGGTTCATAGTCCTCATTCCCAACCTACTTGGTACATAATAGGCATTTTGTAAATACTTGTTGAATCAAAACCTAAGACTATCATGAGCTGAGCCATTTACTGAATGGGATGAGTCCCAGAATTAGCGTGGTCTATCAGTCTGAGGTTAGAACTCACTTTTGCAAACAAAATGTCATTGTCTGTCTGTTTTTTCCCTCTAGTGTTTGTATTTAAACCTAGTGAGCCAAGGCCATTGTATATTCAAAAAAATATCTCCAGAGAGGAAGTCCAGTGGGGAGTGTTTGTTCCACGAGATGTCCCTGAGTCATTTAGCTCAGAAGCGTACCAATGGCTGAACAGATCCCAGTTTTACTTCCTAACAAAATCACAGGTAACTGCCCTAACCTCCCCCACTCCCCAAATAAAAATTGACCTCTTTGTACCTATAATTTTAGAGAGTAATTGTCAGCCCAAGATAATTGGTATGAGTTTGTTTCTAGGTAGAATAGTTTCATAAAAGAAATAACCTCTGAATATTAAGTATTACTTTATATTCACACCTTTGAGACTACTTAAGAATTGTTTCCATTAACTCTGTGACACAAAAGAGCAGAAGATAACAAAAATAATTCATATTGGTTTTATTAGCAGTTTTTTCTTTTGAGTATTTGATTTGCCACTAAAAAGAAAAGGGTACCTTAAATTTGAGCTGTCAGTTGAATTCTTTTTTCATTGCCAGTTCCTAACTCTCTCAGAACACCATCTTGTAACTCTCATAAAGTTACTAAACAAAATTTAAATCTTCTCTGTGGGTGGATATATATATATGTTGAAAGACTAACAATCCCATTTTGTTTTGTTTTGTTTTTTAAAGAAGAGGGGCAGTGAGAGAGAGAGAGAATCAATTTTTTATTTAGTTTTTCTTGTGGCTTTTGTTGCTCTGAGACCTCGTTGTGTATGTGGTGCTGGGGTTTGAACGTGCATAGTCGTGCATGCCAGGCAAGCACCGTAACCGCTGAGCCACTGCTCCAGCCTCTGTATCACCTTATTTAAATTTGCATTCTACCATTTAACTTGCATTATTCATTGATCTCTCTTTTCAGAGCTTATTGACATTCAGTACAAAGTCGCCAGAAGAGAAACTAACACCAACTAGCAAACAGGTATGTTTTAGCCATTCATGGTTCAGGCTGCATCGCCTCCCTAAAAAGCTAGTTATCTTTTAGAACTCAGTTATGAGAAAAATGTTTCACCTGGCCATAAGATATAATTTTAAAACTTTCATTTGTAAACTGAAGTTGGTTTAATTTAAAATGTCAGAATAGGTTTATGATTTAAAAAGTCAAATACAGTTGAACATCCAGATCTATGGATTATATATGTGTGGATCCAAACAAACATGCATCAAAAATATTAGAAAAATAGCTAAAGTATATGGGTGAATGGGCTTGGGTTATATGTAAATACTGTGCCATTGTATTGAGGAACTTGAGCATCCTCGAATTCAAAGGATTCTAGAAACATTCCCCTGTGGATACCGAAGGACAACTATATTACTACAAACGTCTTACAAAAAATTCTGTACCACTCCCATTACCCACAAAGATAACCACTCCCAACTCTTAGTTGAAGTTTTTCATTTAACTTTCTGTCTCTAAGAAATATGTTTATATTACTAATTCTTTCTCTGTTTTTTAGACTTAGTATTAATCAATTAGCTCTGACCTATTGAAGCTGAAATTTTAACTTCTCACACCATTCCCCACATATATACCAACACATTTTCCCTACCTGTCCCCTAATTTTCCTAGTATTGCTACATCTTCAGTTATCAGGTCAGTATTTATTGTCACAACCATGTAAATACAATTTTTAGCTCAGCTACATAACTATACATGGATTGTTTTTCCTTTTGTGACCAACTTTCTGTTGTGTTTGGTAATAACAACTGCATTCCTTTTTTCAAACTACTTCTCACCTAATTCAGCCTCAGACTCTGTCCAAGTTATAATGTCTTCTCTCAATGTTTTCAGACACTAGATATTCTTTGAAATCATATGGAAATATCTGCAAAAGGCTTCTGATTCTTCAGACTGGACTGCTTGCTCTGTAAATGTGCTGCACAGTAGTTATCTTGTATATTCAACCTCATTCTGGGATTTCATTTTACCTCTACCTTATTAGATCCCACAGTTTTCCTCTTTCTTGGGTCACTCCCTTGCTTTGATGCAGCACATTCTGTTGGCAATGGAAGGTAAATTTAAGACCTTGCATGTTTGGAAATGGTTTTTTCTCTCCTATTTTGTTGGTTAAAGAGATGTAAGTTGGAAATCATTCTGTTTCAACACTTTGAAGGTTATTATTCGACTATTTTATAGTTTCTGGTGTTATTACAAGTCCAGTATCATTATTGTTCTTTGATCCCTTATCCTTGGCTTGTTTATTTTCCTCTGAAAATTCATTGAATTTATTCAGCAACTTTTTTGTTTTTCATCTACAATTTGTCAGGAACTATTCTAGACCCTTGGGGAACATTAGTGAACAAAATAAGCAAGTTTCTAAACTTGGGGGTATTTATTATCTATAAGAAACCATAGAACTAAGCCATAAGAATTAAAAAAGAAAATTTGTAACACTTTAGAAGATAAGAATTATGGTGGGGTGAGGAATACAGTAAGAGAAGGTAAATGAGGGTAGTTTGCAATAAATAACTAGGGAAGTCAAAGTAGATCTTATTGAAAAGACTGCTTTTCCTCTGAATGAAAAGCTGAATGAAATGTAGAACCCCTCAGGATTTTGAGTAGAAAACTAAATAAGAATTATTCCACCACCACCACCATTCATTTTCTCTGTTCTTTTTATGGAACTTCTATTATTTAGTTCTGAGCCTTCTAGAATAGTGTTGTAATAGTCTTATTTTTGCCTATTTTCTTTCCATTTTGGGGACAGTTTCCTCATCTTTTATCATCAAATGTTTCTCCCTCTTGCATGGTCTGTTTCATCAGATTTTTTGTTTTGTCTTTCATTTTACAGGTTTTCTTCAATCTTTTCGTTCTTTGCTGTTTGCTCTTATTTTTAAATGTGGGCACAGGAAGCTGTTTGGAAATTTTCTGAGTTTATGAAACCTGTCATCTGGCTGAGCTATTTTATTGAGAAAATCTCAAATATCATTACTTTAGTGTTTTCTTCTCTTAGGCTGGTCAAATTAAACAGATAAAATTCTTCTAAGTTCTTGCCTAAAGGATTTAAACCTGTTTTCCAGAGTTCTGAGAACTCCCTTGTACAAAGGAATACTGTCTCCAGCTATGAGAAGGCTACCAACCTGCCCAAAGGACATTCTTCTATTCTCTTCTCCCCAGAATATACTTTGAGCCCTCTGCTGGAGCTTGGGGAATCAGAACGTCCTGCATAAACTTTTCACCAAACCATCTAATTTTTTTTAGCCCAACTTTCACCACCACTTATAGAGATAGTGTTAGTACCAATTCTTATACATTTGTGGGATTCTGTAGTGTAAATTAGGATGTTTCTTGACTTTTCCAGCTTAAAATCTGACTTTCTACTAGGTTACCATCCTTCAACCTGCTTAGTTCTTCCAACTTGTTACTATTCAGTCCTCTTCCCCCATTCTCTTTGATCTTCTACCCTTTGAAACCCTGTTGGATTAGGCAAAAAAGTAGTGGTAAATGCATATTTGGTATGTCACCTACATGTCCATTGTTAACTTTTCCCATAGTAAGTGGGATGCTAGGCCTCAGTCACTTTACCTATGAAATGAGAAATAATTTCTAAAGTTCCTTCCATATCAGATATTTTACGATTCTGAAGTCAAAAGAGTGCCCCCTTTGTATTGAGATGATATCCCTTTTCTTAAATCCTTACAGCTGTTAGCAGAAGAAAGTCTACCTACAACCCCATTTTATTTCATACTGGGAAAACACAGGCAACAACAGCAGGATGAAAAAGTAAATGAATCATTAGAGACTGAACTGGTACAACTACCCTTAACAGAGAACATCCCTGAAGTTAATGAGGTAAGAAATTAGTTAAGCAAGCCATGTGAAATTGACTAAATGAATTAAAGCACCTTAAGTTGACATTTTTATACAATCTGTGACAAGTCACTTTTGAATAATCGCTTGAATGCCATACAGTGTTAATACTCAAACTAAATAACATAGCTTTATGCTTTGGAGTTATTTTGGCCTGTAACCGGGGTGAAGGAGATGGGGTTTGCTTCAGTATTAGAAGATGGAAATGCTTTTTACTTTGGTTTGGCTTTTCTGCGGAAAGAGATGTTTTACTTTTGACTGTTGGCATTTACAGCAAAGGGTACTGAGGACTCTGAAGGAATGATTGTGCCAAAGGATGATCTTAAATGAAACCCTTTTTTTCTGGTTTATTTCAGCTTCTTCACACTCCAGCCCATGTACTGCCATCTGCTTCTTTCCTGTGTTCCATGTTTATAAATTCATTATTGTTGTCTAAAGAGACCAAAAGGTAAAGTAGTTCTTAAAATGTTTGTTATTCTCCATTCTGGTTTGGGACACAGAATGGTTTGTATTATCCCTTATTATTTTACTCTTCCACTGTGTTTTCTCTTTATTTCAGCTTTAAAATATAGGTAAGAACATAAGATTATTAAGTCAAGTAAAATACAGTGGAAATAACTCAGAAAAAGATATTTTGTCTATATGCTTTGATACATAAATCATTTTATGAACTCACCTGTTCTTTTCCAATAACCCATAATTTTTAAAGTGCACCCAATAGCAAGATTTTTCATTTGCTGTATCTGTTTTAAATAAACATATTATTATTACTTAGAAATAATTTTAATGGTGTTTATATCTTATTATTAAAGTGTTGAAGAAATTCCTGGTGATGTAAATATGGATGAAGAAAAAGAAAGTGAGGATTCAGATGAAGAAAATGATTTTACTGAAAAGGTCCAGATTACACATACAAATGACACAGGTTTGGGAGAAGATATTATACAGCAGTTGTCAAAAGCTGAAGAGAAAGAACTAAGAAAATTCAGGAAAGTGGACTACAGCTGGATAGCTGCTCTTTAGGCTTTGGAGTTGGGAGAGTTGCGCTTTGTATTTTTTATTGTATGTTGATATACTTCATAAGCATATTTTTTAATGTTTCTGTTCTTAAAATATTAAATATTTACAGGTTTTACTTTTTTAAAAACTGGTAATATGAAGCTATAATTTGTATCATGCTCTAAGTTGCTGGTTATATTCCATCACATTATATTTTTTTATTTTGAATCACATCTCAGCCTTATAGGTATTTTCTTCACAGGTAGATATAACATAGCTAGGGCTAGAACTTGTACAGCATATGTCCCTTCTTTGTTATTTGAAAATGTGAAAACTTTGGAAAGCTGAACAGTCCTCTAAGGCTACTACTATTTTAACACCAAAATTTATTTGGTAATCAGAACCTAAACCACTATGAGGAGTTTTAGTCTTGATTGATTCCTCTTAGTGTATTTTTTTCTGTCAGAAAAATTTAAAGATAATTTGATTGTGTGGTTTTCCAAGGACCCTGCTAGTGCAGTTGTGTAGCAATATGGGCTGCCTAAAATCTGAGCAATTATAAATTCAGCTCATCTGGCCCAAAGTCCCATTGCTAGTGATAAAACAATTACCAGTACCCTCTTCTATTTTAAAGAAGTAGATTTGCTATATCTTGACTGCTTAGTGTTTTGAGTTTTCCATTCCCTTGATAATACTTTTAAAATTTATATTTAAAAGGTAAGCATCAAAACACATGTAGAAATCATAAGATTATGTCTCAACGTTCACAAAATTGCTGCAAATGACTTTTGCATGTGGTGTAGACCAAGTGTTCATTACCTTCCAAAATTTATGTTAGAGCTGGGCACAGTGGTTCATACTTGTAATCCCAGCGGCTCAGGAGGCAGGAAGATCAAGAGTTCAAAGCCAGCCTCAGCAACTTAATGAGTCCCTAAACAACTTAAGACTTTGTCTCAAAATAAAATATAGAAAGGGCTGGGGATGTAGCTCAGTGGTTAAGTGCCCCTGGGTTCAGTCCCTGGTACCCCCAAAAAAAAAAATTATGTGAGAATGCCCTCTCCATTCTGTTGGTATTAGCCTTTGGGAGCTAATTAGGTCATGAGGGTGGAGCTTTCTGGATAGGATTAGTACTCTCATAAAACAACCTAGAAAGCTCTCTTGCACCTCTACTGTACAGGGACAGCAAGAAGGCAACCATCTGTCAACTAGGAAGGGGCCCTCATTGCTGATGCCCTTTTGTCATTCTTCCCAGCCTCCATAACTGTGAGATAAATTTCTGTTTATAACTATCCAGTCTTTTATGTTGTTATAGTAGCCTAAATGGATTAAGTATGTTTCAGTCAGTATTCAAGTAAGGTCCATGCTTTTTTTTTTTTAATAACAGCTATATTGAGATGTAACTCACAAACCTTACAATTCATATTTAAAGTGGACAATTTGGTGGTTTCTAGTAAATTCACAAAGTTGTGCAACATCACTACAATCAATTTCAGAACAATTTCATCATCCCAAGACTGCCCATTTCCATCAAACCCACCCCCACTCTTTCCCCTAATGACTGTTTTTCTATCTTTGTGAATTTGTCTATTCTGAACATTTCATATACAAATGGGATCATATGATATGTAGTCTTTTGTGATTGGCGTCTGTCAGTATACATCAATGTCACAGCGTGTGTCAGTACTTCATTCCTATGTATTCTTTTCTCCTGGACATATAATCCTTCAAAGTCTACAATTTATGGATTCACTCTTCATATTTTATATTCTATGACTTTGGACAAATAATATCATTATAGTATTATACAGGGTATTTGTATTGCCCTAAAAATGCAGGGTTAATTTTTAAAATTTGTCCTAATCTCCAGTAGTAGCTGTTTCTTTTCCTGGTTCTTCCGGGTAAGCTAGGATTTATGGTTGAGCTTGTTTCTCATGGAGATAATCAGCATTTTAATTGCTTACCACAAAAATCCCCATTGTTATCCAAAATACCCTCAGACTTGAACTTTACTATATTTCAGATAATGTCAGTTTATTATGGACTGCTTCTTGACCCTGGGTAAAATCTCAACCACTGTTCCAGAATTGTAGGCAGGCACAAAAGCCCAAATCTCTGAGTGATGCCCCTGCTTCACAAACTAGTCTGAGGCAAAAGCCTCTGATAATGTTTCCCCTGGCATAGAACTTATGTCCTGTGAGGAAACTGGGCAAGGGCAACCATGCCTCAAGGATTCTCAGCCTATCTCCGGTAGAGGCTTTAGTCTAAGAACAGGAACTTGGTGAAGGAAGAGACCCCAATCCCAGCCTTCAATTTAACCTTTGCAACATGGACCTGGGGGCAAAAAGAAATGCTGGCAGCCCTGCCCCTGGGAGCTGAAGGGAAAAGAGAGAGCTGTCTTTTCTTGGCCATATCTGCTCAGAATGAAGCTTCTATCATGTCATGTTGGAACAGGGAAGAAGCAGCAGCTTGAATGATAGACTTGCTGTTCCACCAAAACAGATTTTCTTCCATGAATGTTTTTTTGTTTGTTTGTTGTGTGCCCTTAGGACAAATTCTGGGGACTTTAAATAGTTGAGTTTTTTAAGTAGTTTTACCAATTGTGGTTGTTCTGAGAAAGAACATTCCATTCCAGCAGCAAAGGTCTCTTAAGTATGATTCTTTATCTTCTTTGTCTCCCTTCCCCCCTCCTCCTCTCTGTGCTCGGTGTGTTGAAGAAATCAAGTTTGCCACATAAGTTTCTCACTTGATTTTGCAGATTGTTTTAGTGACTTTTAATGATTGTTTTAAGTCAACTAGTTTTTCTAATAGTTGTAATACAAAAGTTAAAATCAGAAGTGATAACTAATGATATACTTTTTATTAAACCCTGTGTATCTAAAACATTCTTTCAACATGTAACCAATATTTAAAATACTTGTGATATTTTACACTTTTTCTCCATATTAAGTCTTCAAAATTGTAGGTATTTTATGGCACACCGCCTTTTGAACTCACCACACTGCCAGTGCTCAGCAGCCACATATGACTAGTGCCTACCATTTTGGATAGCACAAATATAGAGTTTTAATCATATTAACTTGGAACTTTTAACTGAAACAAAGATTGTTTTGGTCTTGTCAGGTCTTTTCCTCCTTCCCAGTAATGGTGGAGCATATTGACATAGTCACACATCAATTTCATTATTTTGCCATATTCAGACATTGTCATCATATCTCCAAATTCAAGAAATACTTTTTTATAGTTATGCATCAAAAAGTTTTATAAAGTTGGAAAAAGCAATATAAAAATATGTAATATAAAATGTACATATGTTTATATATAAAATTGATTTTATACTTAACAAAATCACATTACTTCCACAAAATTTGTTGAAGACATGTCCTTTTTTTTTTTTTTTTTTTTTTTTTTGTACCAGGTATTTAACCACAGGCACTTAACCAACAAGCCATATCACCAGCATTTTTTTTTTTTTTTTTGAGATAGTGTCTCACTAAGTTGCTGAGGCTGGCTTTGAACTTGCAGTCCTCCTGCTTCAGTCTCCAGAGCCACTGGATTACAGGCATGCACCAACACACACCTAGCATGGGACATGTCTTTCTTAAATAGTAATTACTGTACAATCTGAAAAGTTACTTTGTGCATATAAATTTAATTACTTTTTCTTCCACTAAAATCTGACATCTTTGTTGGGATTATTTTAATTTCTCCTCCACTAATTAAAAACAATACCGGTTTTTTTTTCCCAAAGAAAAATATATAGATGAAGAGGAAATGGGTGCTCAAAACTTGAACTTATGCCCAGCAGATCTTCTGTTCCATCTCCCTCAATTTCTTTAACACGGGAAACTGTCCCATCATGATAGATGAACTCAAAAGGACTACTATTGTTCCTCCATGTTCATCTCATTTATTTACCCAGGCGTGGATACATACACTTAGTGTTCTCACTGTTGTGTCCATGATAAAAGACACAGCCTGTAATTTAGGAAGTAGATGATCTCAACGTCACCAGTGGATGGACCACACAGGCTAACCACGTACCACGTTCGTTTCACACACATCACATGTCTGCAATTCGACATGTCAGGTGTTACTCCAACTGGATTAAGTAAATCCTACCAGGGTCCCTAGGCTATCAGAAGTGAAACTAAAGCACAAGAACCCCATCTGTCAAATTCCAAATTCAGTGCCCTTCTAGAATAAATAGCATTGCCTCCCAGAACTTAAAAACAGCTAGTTTAAAAAAAAAAAAAAAAAAAAAAGAGTTAACACTGCAAAGGCATCTACAGCTGGGGAGGAACTGTGATAAATGAAATGGCCCCAGATATAGGGCTAATCCCAGCTGCAAACAAAAATTAGCTAGCTATGTGACATAGCTAAAGTCCTTTAAACTGTTAACCTTCAAACACACGCCCCCTCCCCATGCAAATGGTTTTGTTTTCCTGACCAGTACTATTGTTTCAAGTATAGAAAAAGTATGTAAAATTTTAATATGCAAGATTATGCACTGGAGTATAAGTAAAATTTTGATGAATGCTAATTGAATGCATATTAATTAGATAGGCTTATTAATGTACTAGAACTACATTCCTCTTTGGGTTTTTTTTTTTTTACAGACTATAAAAATTGCAGAATGCATTGTAATGTTGTGGATAATGTGTTTTAAATTTCAAATCTTTGCACCATAACTACAATGGAGCTTTTAGTAGTTAAATATAAACGTATGGTTAAACTTAAATCTTTTAAATGGCACTCATTTTTCTGTAAGGCTGCTTTACCTGAACTACAACTTCTGAAAATTGTGCATTCTCTGTTAGCTGTGATTCTTGACAGCCATGAAAATGACAAAAATTACCTTATAACACCAAAGTCATGAGGGGTGGGTGGAGAGGTTAGTTATTGGGTTTTGGTTACAGCTGGTTAGGAGGAATAACTTCTAGTATTCTATGGCACCATTGGACAATTATGGTTAACAACAGTTAATTGACTTCCAAAATAGCAAGTAGAGATGATTTTGAATATTGCCAACACAGATAAATGCTGAAAATGAAAGATGCCCCAGTTTACTCTGATCTAATCATTACACTTTGTATAGCATCTTGAAATGTTACACTGTATAAATGTGTACAGTACCTGTGTCAATTAAGAATAAAATATATTAAGTAAATAAATAGAAGGGGGGGAGGTACCAAAGAGGCAGATAGTAAGGCAGAGTGGACGGAACACACCCAGTGATGGAGTCATCTGTCAGAAGGTTAGGCTCTTGCTGATGGGCAAGCAGAGCATTCCTGCCTGTCTTAGGTCCTGAGTTCACTCTGCAGCAGACATAGAAACCTTCTGTTTACATTCCTAAGAAAAGACTTAAGAATAATTGCTCTAATTCCCCTCCAGACTTCTTTTTTTCTCAAAGTCCTCTTCATCAACTGCAGTGCTTTCATTTGGATGGCATATTTTAAAGCTTTTAAACAACTGAAAAGCTTTCAAACTTTGAGGCATTTTGAAATGATAGACAATGTGTGTGTGTGAACTCAAATGATTTTTAACTAAAAATTAGTACAACTGAGTGGGTAAGGAAAATAATGTCACATTAGGTAATTCGTGTTATTTCTTTTTGTCATTTTGTTTTTGTTTTCCTGGGCTGGAATCCAGGGAATGAACATCTTATTTCTTGGAAGTCATCTCCACTCAAGAACAAAGCCTCACTGATCAAAATTAATCTTAGTTTTCAATAAAAGTTATTAAATTAAAAAGAAAGACAATCTCCTCATCAACATGTAGAGAGAGAAGACCCGGGAAGGATTTTGATTCCAGGCAAATCCTTCATTGATGAATATATCTGAGATTAAAATAAAATAGAAGTGACCAGGATTTCATAGAAGTATGAAATATAGTATGGGGTGGGGTGTGGAATAGAATCAAAATGAACCACTCAACCGCAGAGATGCAATCAAAGATCATATTGCTTACTTTTGTTTTCCAAACATTGTGAGCAAACCACTTAATCTGAGTCACAGTTCCTTCCTCTAAATGACCCCTTGCAGTACTGCTGATATGTGACCACAAAACTAAATTTTTAACACCAGATTCATGCAATATAGCCCCACTCCCATGCCAGACTGCAGAACACCTAGAAACCGGTTTTGTATGTACTAAATTTGTGACACATGTATGTGAATTGTTGACACAGCTATCTTAGTTTCCCATCTTCAGGCATGACATGCCTTCTTTGGCTTAGAAACTCCTTGGGAGGGCTAGGGCTCAGTGGTATAGCACTTTGCATGGGTGAATGGGTGAGGCGCTGTGTTTAATCCCCAGTTCCCAAAAAAAAAAAAAAAAAAAACCTCTAGGAGATCAGAGCACTTAGTTCACAAAATGAAATAATCAGACATGAAAGTCCACTAGTTCCTCCCATTGTTTTGTTGAGTTTTGATAATCCTTTTTAATCAATGGTTACCTACTTTAACGGAAGGATGAATATGTGTTCCGAAAACAAGCACTTCAAATGCAAATATTGATACTGTGTTCTAGCGCTCATAGGAAAGCAAATTTAAACATCTTGTTTCTTAAGAAATGCCTGTCTGCAATTGTGAAATCCAAGCGTCCAGCTCAACTTTATCTGATAAGCAGTGTCTCCGCCAGAAGGAAACCTGAAATAGGAGTCAGAAGACCACTGCTTCCAGCTCTGTCTTCCTAGTTGCTTGCTTTGTGCTTGCATTAACTTATTTGAGCCCTTATGTTTAGTCTTTAAAAGGAATGTGTTCCATTACATGGTCTTCTGAGGCGCTTTCTTGACTAAAATTGTGTTTTGAGTGTCCAGAACCTCGTTGGCCTTTTCCAAAAATGTGCTACTTAATTCCAGCCTCCTTCCACAAGCAGTTTCCAAAAACTTTCTGAATGAGAGCAAAAATTCTGTACTGAAGTTCAAGGTGTGATTGGCCTGAGTCTCTGCAGACTGCACCCCAGAGAGCAGGACTGGAGTCAACTCATTAACAGCATCCCCAGCAAAAGATGAAATGAGGAGCAGGCTGCATGACACAGGAGACACTCCTATTGGTTGAAAGAAGACCATGGAATGAAGAAGGTAAGAGAAAGGAGGGCCGTGGCTTTATTTACATTCAACAAGGTGAAAATGAAGAGTGACAGCTTACCCTATGTATACACATCTTTTTCCTAGCCTACAGATACTCCCATAAACCCTGGAAAGTCATATCTTCTATGATGTGGGCAGTGAAGTCCATGAATTTAGTCAGGCAGTGAAGGGACTTTTGGAACTCCTGCTAACTGTCTCACTCCATTCCACTCCATCCCCTGTAACCAACACGTGTAATAGTCTACTCTCCTCTCCCAGTTCATAACTTTGGCAGAAAAATATCCCACTGACTATAAAAGACAAACTAAAGGAAACCCTGAACACCATAAAATATGCCACATCATCCAGGTCTCTTCAAGAAAGGGACAGAAAGATGTGATTGGCTGTAGAAAACCGAACAACCCAGAGAGCACCTTTACTGCCATGTTTTGCAATTGGGAATATCTGGACTGAAAACAAGAAAGTGCTCTTATATTTGCCTTTACCTTCTTCCTGATTTATCCAACTTCCCCTTCTGTGGGAAATTAGACCACTCTATTTCTGCTGCTTTTTGGGGGGCATCTCTACAGCAGAAGCAATCTCTGCAAGAATCACCATGAACCAAGTTTACTCTTCAGGATGTCATGGAATCTGCCCCCAGGGAGTTCATCGAGTGCAAAGAAAGTGTAACTCAAACCCCAGGGGGTCAGCGTGGCTGTTCAGAGTTCCTGGGAAACCACTTAAACTTTCGTGTAATCCGTTTCCCCATCAGGAAAACTGGAGGCAAGGAGGGAGGCTGAGTCACCTCAGGGGCCTTTCAGCTTTGACGGTCCTTGATTTCAAGTGACTACATAATACCTTTTGCAATGCAGATGGCTGTTAGTGTTTGATAATGATAATTCATTGCTGAATGT
This sequence comes from Aplodontia rufa, assembly GCA_004027875.1. Taxonomy (NCBI): domain Eukaryota; kingdom Metazoa; phylum Chordata; class Mammalia; order Rodentia; family Aplodontiidae; genus Aplodontia; species Aplodontia rufa. The sequence continues at coordinate 6,479 of PVKS010036054.1, read as the reverse complement.
GCTAACAGACTGGAGAATTTTTACTATGCTATGCGAAATATTTTATACAACTACAAAAGGAAAGCATGGCTTAACACACCTTCACCTGGCATAGAGGGCAGTGGTACCCACCTGGGTCCTGTCCTAGTGGATGCTACAGTCCAGGTATGTGTGTGTTTGTGTTGTGGTGGGTGCCGGGAGTCAAACGTGTCATCCAGAGATTGTTACTGGCCCCAGAATTATACTAATAACATAACAATGGGGATAAAATGCAGTGTTTATTTAGAGCTAGATCCATACCTTAGAATATAGTCACACTTTCAAATGCAATTTTGTTATTTCCATCTTGCAGGGTAGGACACTGGGGCCCAGGAAGATTTAGTAAATGCCCAAAGTCAAAGTGATAATAAATGGATGAGCCAAGGCTTGATCTCTGTGTTGCTCTAGGACCTGATCCTTTTGCCAAATCAGTACACGAGATTTTCTTACCACCATTACCACTACGCCACTGTCCCCCAACCCCAGCATCCTATAAACATGTTGCTCACTCCTCTCTAGAATATCCCCCTTCTGCTTAGGCTGGGTCAGGTTAGGGCCTCTGCCCCTCGTTACCATCTAGCCATGAGAGAGTGAATTGAACTCCCCCCTCATCCTCAATCCCCATCCACAGGAAGCCCTTCAGTCTCCTTCCTACCTCCTTCCAGCCTTGCCATCCACCGCCTCCACTGCTCTGCAAATCCTAGACATGCTCCTGATGCTGCTCAGCTCAGTGAGTACCTGGAACCTGCCCTGGTAGAAGGTGACCTCCAGCCACAGCAATAGCACCATTGTCATCCCTGCTGGTATGAGATGGTCTGTGGATATACCTCACATGGTATAGGGCATGGCTCATGCTGTGTAAGCCTCGCTGATGGTGTTGCCCAGGGAACTGCAGGCCACCTACACCCTTCTCATCACTGCCCTCATAACGGCTGGGCCTGCTGGTCTGCCCCTCCAAAGCCAGGAATGACACCTGTGTGGAGGTGAGGAGTCCACCAGCCCACCAGGTGCTCACCTCTGGGATTATCTCCCTCACTCTGGAACTGATCCATCTGCTGAGCAGCCTACATTTTCATTAGGAACTTGAAAGAAATATGAAAATTGACAGAATCAAAATGGAGTCTTTTGTGTCAACTGTTATGCCCAGATCTCGAGTCCCCAAAGACCACTGAGGAGCCGAATCCGTTGCAAACACACAAGGGTCATTTAATTGCAAACTCACAAACTTGAGCCTGGGCTCCCTCCATCACCAGCTCAGTGGTTCTAGGGAGAGAGTCCTGAGCCCTAGCCGGATTTTTATAGGGTTTCACAGCGAAGAGGGAAATTCAAACATAGCAGGATACATGATTAGTTATCTTCTAACATATATGGTATATTTCTATTGGCCATTGTACCTCCCCCCCACCCCCTGTTTTGGACTTCTACCATATATAGTTTGGTATGTTCCTGGAATGTTAGGTATTAGCTTGTCAGCTCCTGATTGACTGTTGCTAAGGGTCAATTCATCTGGTGGTATGAAACGTTGTTCTTTGTTCTTAGTAAACTGGAACTCAGGCCTACTCCAAATGCAAGTCAAAGTGGAGCCTATCAAGGATGCAGCATGGTTAAGCCGCTGCACACTCTCCCATCAACTCTAACCAAAACGCATACTAATTAAGAGGGAGATACGAGGAAAGGTATCTTACACATGATCTAATTATCATAAAAGACTCTATTAGACTACAAGCTTACAGAGGCCACCACCATCTTACACAAGAACATCTGCCCAGCAACTATCTCTTCAACCTCAGAATTATGCCACTTTTGTTATTATATCATTGTTTACCCAGGAGTACAGTTTCAAAATAGCCCATGTAATCCTTCTCATCTTTGCCTTTGAAGGCTTAATCTTGCTCCAATCTCTTTGAATATGCCCATATTTACTATGGCACAAGTATTTCCATTGCAATGCTCTGGTAGTCCCAAATAAATATCATTCCTTGGAGAATATCTGATTTTTTTTTAAATGAAAGATTCAATAAGCATGTGGAGACAGGGACCTCCCTCAGCCTGGGGTGGGCTGCCTCTGCTCCTACTTTTGCTGTGTGAAATGTGTAGGGGTAGAGGTCTGGAACGCTGTAAGGGCCCCTGCAGGGTTCCAGGACTCCAGCATTGCTATCTTAATGCATTCAAGTTTCTAACAGAATACCATAAACCATGTGACATAAAAATAGGTATTTATTTCACACCATTTTAAAGGCTGGTAAGTCCAAAATCAAAGTGTCAGCAGATCCTGTATCTGGTGAGAGCCAGTTACCTCACAGAAAGTCATTATTGGATCCTCAGCTAACAGTTCGTTTAATGAGGGCATTCATTTTATTCATAAGGACCCTATTTTTACTATCTAATCAAATATATTTACCAAAAGCTCCATACCCTAATACCATCACAATAGGGGTTAAGATTTCAACACATGAATTTGGGGGCAAGCACAAACCTCTAGTCTACAGCAACGGCCTTTAACTCTGCCTCTGCTCTCCTTGCTACCCCTTTGGAGATCTTCAAATATGTCACAAAGAATTATATCTGAGATGAGAGAGTGGCACACCACCTCCCTTGACAAAGGGGACTTTTCCTCTTGACTAGAATTTAAGAGATGATGAGACTGACAGTTTTGGCCTTGATTTTATCTTTTTTTTTCCTAATGTTTTAATTTTATCCAAAAATTTTTTAATCCATTGAATGATGGAGCCAAGAAAATAACTCAGACTTCTACCCTGAACTGGGCTACTGGAGTTCTCACCTATGAATGATGAAGCCAAAGAGAAGATGGTGTGAAATCTCTAGATTTTCATCCATATCTCCTCCATCCCTGGAAGTTGGAGCTCTGAACGCATCCCTATCTTAGAGGCAAACATGGAACTGTAGAGACAGTGGAAAGGGCTGCTTTCTGTCCTAGCTCTTCCTGACAACAGAGTCTGCCTTTAGGAGTTAATGATACTACAGAGGGAGGAGCCTGCCAGTCCCCTAGCAAAACGCCCTCTCCTTGCCCCTGGGGCTTCAAAAGACCCCTACCCTCACCCGAGGTGTCAGCTTCTCTTCCAAACCTCCAGGTCTTCTGACCTTCGGCTTTTTTTGTCCTGATTAATCTGTTACCTTGTTCCCTGCAAGACTAAAACCCTTAATTTTCAGCCACTGCATGTATCTATCTACACATTGCCCCAGACTTTGAAGGTGTTTTTTTTATTGTTGTTTTTTATTGTTTATTATTTTTCTAAGTAAAGGGTGTTATATTAAAAAAAAAAAAAAAGAGGGATACGGGGAGCTATCCACACACAGTTCAGGTCACATCTTGGCCCTCAATCCCCTTGCCTGGAAACTCAGGAGATAATTTTACAATTATGTCAAAGACCATTGAGTTTTTATTGTTCATCTTAATCTTATCCTGAATATACACACAAAGTATTTTGAACTGGAAACAGATTTCAAATTAATTACAATAAATAACCGGCAGCATGCTGACTGCCCCCTCCCCAGGGTATCACAATGAGTCAGGTTAAATGTCTTCTATCATAACTGAATAACCCATCCCATAGGAGGAAAGAGGAAAAGTTATTTTTCTCCACTTCTAAAGAGGTAGGAGATTCTATCCTCAACACTCCCGAAACAGTCTTCTTCAAAAGACTGTCTGCACCCTTGCTCCTACTTAAAAGAAAATGTCTCGTTCAAAAATTTAATTTGTCAAGACTGGAGTGGTGGCTCAGCAGTTATGGTGCTTGCGTGGCATGTGGAAGGACCCAGATTCGAACCCCAGCACCACGTACACATCTGAGTGTCAGAGCAACAAAAGCCATGTGAAAAACTCAATAAAAATTGATTCTCTCTCTCTCTCTTTCACTGTCCTTCTGTCTTTAAAAAAAAAAGAAAGAAATATGAAATATCACAACTATTTTAGCCTACATTTTAGCATAATCAAGGAAAACTGAAAAAATATATACTCTAACTATTGCTCCCAAAAATGTCCTTGTTAGTTTCAAAAAAAAAAAAGGAATACTGATATGTACTCCAACATGGCTGAAATTTAAAAACAAACTAAGTGAAACCAGATCACATATTATATGACACTACTATATTAAATGTCCAGAATAGGACATTAGAGACCAAAAGGGAATTGTTGGTTGTCTGGAGTGGGCACGAAGAATGATGGGGGAGGTGACGAAAAATGCAATGAAATTAGATATTGGTGATAGTTGCACAACTATGTAAATTTGCTAAAAATTTGTTGAATTGTACAGTTAAAATGGGTGAATTTTATGCCATGCAAACTGTACTTCAGTTCATCTGTAAAACGTAAAAATCAAAATACTCGAAATTTAATGTGAGGAACTTTATGAAAACAAGAATGCAAAATAAAAACAGTACTTTTCTAACTGTAAAGTTCAAATGAAAAGAATAAAAATGTCTAAATAAGTAAAAAAAAAAAAAATATATATATATCCAGGGTCCAGATGACCTCATGTGTCACCAAGGTCTACGCCTCCCACTGGAGAGAGAGAGCACTGCCATCTTCCCAGCACCTCCAGCTTCTACGGACATTGTCTGTGATGTAACCATTTGACTCAGAGATATAAAAGAAATTTTATTATTGTTTCATATCAGAGCAATGGTACAGATCCAGGTCTCATGATCTGTAAAAGGTGCCAGGAGGCTAGGACTTAGTTATAGGAGAACTAAGAAATACTTGAAAGTTTTATTCCTACTCCTACCCCCCAATTGCCCACAATGTTCTAAACATACTGAGTGCCTAGAAATTTATTGTGTCCAAAAATTTTATTCAACAAGTTTTTTATTAATATTTTTTGCAAAGGTAAAATCCAGTCCTCATGAATTATAGTGGTGCATATGATCAATTTGTTATAGGCTAATAAGACTCAGAGCTATGCCTTACCCAGTTTCAAAGCAGGCCCATTATCATGAGAGGCAGGCTTAATGTCAAACGGCAACAGAAGGCTCTAACTGCATGCCCTGTCCCTGAACAACCATCTGAAAACTGCTGCCTCGCTGACACTGCACGCAGCTCTCTCTGGGGCATGTGCTACTTATCGACCAATCCAGACCCTCAGCAGTTCACAGAACACAGTACCTGAAGAATGCCTCAGTGATTTTCATCAACCAAAAAATGGGCAGAAGAGTGTTACAATAGCCTAGAAGTTATGTGACTTAGAAAATACAATGATAAATAGATGATAGAGCTCAAATTATAATCCCAATCTTTTGGCTACAAAATCAGAACCATATTCAGCACTTTGCGTTTTGTGTAATTCTATGTAAACCCTCAATGCTATTAATAATGTTAATTACTGGGGCTGGAGCTGTGGCTCAGTGGTAGCCTGTTTGCCTGACATGCTCAAGGACCTGGGTTCAAACTCCAGCATTACATATACAACTAAGTGTTGGAAAAACAAAAACCAGATGAAAAAGTGAATAAAATTGATTCTGTCTTTAAAAATAATAATAATGTTATTTACTATCATTGTTGTTCTCATTCTTATGATGTTAAAATGTTAAAACTTCTTAAACCAGACAAACTTTCAAAATTCTGTAAGAATGCAATGAAGGCTCGCTTTTTGCCATGTGGCATGACTTGAATACTGGGAAATGGCAGTAGTAAGTAGGCTAATTGGGTGCAGTATAATTTAAACTGGTATCACTTTTTTCAACAAATATATTTTATAAACTTTTTTATTAAAGTAATGTCTTGATGCAGAATGCTTAATACCAAATTAGCAAAGTCACATTTAAATTAAAACTTCGCTTGCCAGAAAATGGTTAACCCTAAGAATTGACTGGTTGGTTTCCACTATATAATGCCAGTCTTGTACAATGAATTGCAGAGTGCATCACAGAAGCTCTTTTCTTCCACTGCTCTGCTGAACCCCCAGGGAGGGAGACACTCAGACAAACAAGAAATAAACATGACCCAGATTAAGGGCACAGAGGGATTCCTAATAGTTAAAAATATATTTTGACTCAGCTATCCATCAGATTAGCCGAGGGGTAACCATGGTGTTTGTTCGAATTGATAAGAGATTTTGTTTTTAGAGCTTAGTAAAAGTAGGTGAAAAGTCATAGTCCAAGGATGCCTGTTCTACAAATAGTTACTATGACTACACATGTAGTATCTGCAAACGCTAGAAACACACATTAGACAGAGTACCTTCACAAGTTAGGTACAGTTAAAAAAAAAAAAGACGAGGATGTAGCATGATTCTCAAAGTCCACAGGAATCCCGCTTAAAGAGTTGGAACAGGTACCAATACTGCACTTCCATCACACAGTGGTTAAGGCATCTCTGAGCCCTTAAGGTCGGACAAAACTGGATCCACTAGCTTTAAATATAGCAATATCTTTCACTGCATGATTAGATAACATTCTTTACCTGTAATATATATATTTACAATCGGTATGAGCTTGTGACACAT
>PVKS010036053.1:0-19630 GCA_004027875.1 Aplodontia rufa | reverse complement strand
AAAAAAAGAATATTTTTAAAGGGGTGGGGGGGGAGAGAGAGAGAGAGAGAGAGAATATCAATTTCATTCATCTGGTTTTTGTTTTTTAGACACTTAATTGTGTATGTGGTGCCGGGGTTCAAACCCAGGGTCTTATGCTTGCACTCCAATTGCTGAGCCACGGCTCCAAACTCTGTGTGTGTATATGTATAGAGAGAGGGAGGGAGGGAGATTGGGTCCTGCTGAGTTGCTCAGGCTGGCCTCATGATCCTCCTGCCTCAACCTCCTGAGTTGCTCGGATCACAGGCGTGCATTACGGTGCCCAGCTTTCCCCGCAGTCATTTCCGCGCCCTCTTTCTGCCCCTGTTTGAAGTTTCACAGGTCAAGGACTGTCTCTTTCTTGATGTCCGAAGCACTCGACACATCGTTTTAGTACGTGTGCAAGTCTTCCCAACGAGATGTTATCTACAAGAGCAGAGTCCTTGTCCTAGTCACCATCGTATCACGACATTCTCCGCGTAGTCCTTAGCACATAATTTACTAAGTGGACAAACTGGAGAATAAAATCTATTCTGTTCTAAAAGTGCTATCAAAAGGACCCAAGAGGGCTGGCGCAGTGGCTCAGCAGTTATGGCGCTAGCCTGGCATGCAGGAGTACGTGAGTTCAAACCCCAGCACCACATTTACAATGAAGTGCCTGAGCAATGAAAGCCACATAAAAAGCTAAATAAAATTGATTTTGTCTTTCTCTCTCTCACTGTTCCTCTCTCTTACCAAAAAAAAAAAAAAAAGACCCAGGATCCAGGTCTCAGCAGGCTGAGTTCAGGTTCGGTCCAGTCTCCCATTTAAATGCTCATTGAATACCTGCTGTGTTCCAGGAGCAGACTAAAATCCAAGCCTTCTTAGAACTCACATTCTAGTGAGTGTAGAAAGGGAGGAAGCAAGAAAAAAAATAGATGGTGCTTCAGGTGTTTCATGGGGAAAAGGGAGAACGGGGTTTGGTGTGCTGGAAGATGGACTTGGGATGATCAGGGATGAGTCTCACTTAGGAAGGAGGTGCTTGAACAGGGATCCAAAAGAGGCAAGGGGCCTGTGGGCATCTGGGGAAAGAGAGTTCTAGGCCAGAAGTGGGCGCAGAGCTGGTCCATTAAAGGACCAGCCAGGAGGTCACAGGGCCTGAGTGGAGTGAGAAACGGGAAGGATGAACAGGAACTTCAGTGTTGGGAGGCTAGACAGTGTGAGGTCTTTGATGAGAAGTTTTGAGAGAAGTCAAGATCTTGGCTGGAGGAGTGACAACTTCGAGAAGCTGACTGGCTGCTGAGCAGGAAGCAGACTGCAGGGGCCAGGGGCAGAAGCAGAGAGACCAGGCGGCTGGCTAGGGCAGGTGTTCAGGCGTGTGAGGGTGCTGACTTGGCTGGTGGTCACAAGAATGGTCAGAGGCAGGTTCGGATTTGAAGGTGTTTTCCGATTTCTTGAGTGTGAATATTTGGCCTGCTCATTTGAAGGGAGAGAAGCACCTCTAGAGGCCGCTCTGGAGATTGGTTCTAGACGCATGAAGCTTGAATGCTTTCCAGACAAGTGGGCTCCCAGCCAGCAGCCTGTAGATGATATTCGAAGCCTTGAGGCCAGAGGCATTCACCAGGAGGGTGAATGAGCACAGAGAGAGAAGGACTTCATCCACTCAGTCCTGAGACAGGCCTGACTTTCAGAGGTCGGGGATAGAGGAAGAATCACAAGGAAGCTTCAGGAAACCCTGAAGTCAACCAGTCAGAGGAAGCTAGGGAAACTTGGCAAATGCTTGAAAATGTGGTCCCCAGGACAGCTGGAAACTTGTAAAAATCCAGCTTCTGGGGCTCCCTGCAGGGCACCAAATGAGAATCTTTGGAGTTGGAGTCCTGCAATCTCTTTCCATATCCTCTTTTTAAGCATGTAGAGTTTATAAAGCACAGTCATAGAGGCTCCTGAAGAGGTGAGTTTGAGTGACATTGGCACGTAGGTCTGGCCTTTGCTGTCCCCTTTGTCCTCTGGGGAGGAGGGTTGCGTGTTGCCCCATATTCCATGCTTGCATCTAGAACCAATTCCTAGAACTAGGTCAGAGTGTGAATAATCAGAGGTGCTCCCCAGAGCGGGCTGTGCAAACTGGATGGTTAGAGAAATGTGGAAAGGTCTGAGCTCCTGAGCTGTCAAACCCAGGGAGTGTCTTAGAGTGGACAGACCAAGCATGTGGACCTGTTCTTCTGAACTTGTCCTGGGGGCTTGAATTTTAAGAGCAAACAGGTTAAGGGGCTGGAGCGGTGGCTTGGTGGTTACCGCGCTTGCCTGGCATGCACAAGTACACGGGTTCAAACCCCAGCACCCACGTACACAGCAAAGTGTCAGAGCAACGAAAGCCATGGAAAATCTCAACTAAAAATTGATTCTCTCTCTCTCTTTCTCACTCTCTCACTGTCCTTCTATCTTTAAAATAAATAAATAAAATTGTTTTTAAAAAAAGAAAAAAGAATAAACAGGTCAGGCAAGGAGGTAAGCAAGGGAACTCAAGCTCAGGGTCCATATTGCATACCAACAAGCTCCAAGCTGATTCCAGGAGTTCTGTTGACCTCTGTGTCACATCCTGTTGATGGAACTGAGGAAGTGAATTCAGTGTGACAGACCCGTTGAAAAGAGAGAAGGAAATAAAACAGGATAACCCGATTCCCTTGATGATTTACAGATGTTAGCTGGGGTGGCTGTGGAAGGTGTAACCAGCAGTTTAAACCAAGCATTACTAGACCCTGGCGTGACCAGTTCCGTGTGGTGGAGTCAGGACATACTTCATTTGGAAAGGGAGTTGTTGAACTGGAATTCAGGAGCATAACTCAGCAATACATGAACTTGAGCAGGAAAAGTTAGAGTAGTCCAACTGGAGATTAGTGTTTATTTTAATTACGAATGAGGCTGTACACCACGTAGTGTTAGCAGTACCTGTGATTTTGTGGACCATCTACATCATAAACATTTTATATCATACTCTCGTCCTACATATCTTAATCTCTTGTTCATGCTCATTGCTTTTGAAATCATAGTAGTCAAATTCGTTCTTCATATTTGATGTGCTAATGAAGCACATTTTGGTGCTTTAATACCTTTGAAGGTTATTTTTCGATATAACTAGCTTTTTAAAGAATCCTTTGTGTTTCATTTTCTGCATTTAAAACATTTTTTTTCTGAGTAGGAGTCCATGAGTATCACCAGATTACCAAGGGGATCATGGCACCAAAGAGCTTGAAAATTCTGATGATTCAGATTCTGAATTCTAGGGTCCTTTTGAGGGTAGGGGTGTATTCTATTGCTTTTGGCAAGCCCCACATGATTGCCTTCTCAACACTTTTACATTCCCAGTTTTGTCTTCCCAGGGCATAGGTTCCATATGTTTGTGGGATCTCCCAGACTTCTGAGGGGCCCTCACAGTTGCTGGACCTTCCCATGACCTTTCTGGAACCATCCTCAACCATCTGCAGCATTCTGGACTCTCTGGCTTGTGAGCTCCTCCAGAGCAGAGCCTCTGCATCACAGCTCCTCAGCAAATGTTCTGGAGACTACTGAATGAAGCTTCCTGATGGTGTGAGCCCTACTGGGGATCCTAAGCTTTGAGGCCCAGAAGAAAAGTGTCAGATGGCGTAGTTTCCTCTTGCACCCATGGTTCCCCAGAGCCTGGGGACCAATCAGGGTATGATAGAATGAAGGTGGAGGCAGGTACGCCTGTCCTTCATCATCTGTGGGACACGCCTGGTCAGAGTTGGGACAAACCCAGGAATGAAGAAGGCCTGGATCTTCTGCTCCTCCAGCTTAGGGAGAAGAGGGAATAAATGAAATTGCTGCTGCTCTGTGAAAACCTAGAAGAGACCATGGAGATTTTGACCTGCAAGGAGAGAGTGAGAGAAAGTGAAGCGGGTAGGGAAGGGAGCATCGCAGCAGAGTATGGAGAGGAAGCCCGGAGAAGGAGGAGTCGCCTGGGGTAGGGAGAAACCAGTCTGTGAAGTGGCACCTTCCTGGGTCCCTGCACCCTGCGAGGCTGAGGCACAGACCACCCCACTCGTGGCTTCTCTCTCTTCCTGAAGCTCTTCCGTCTCAAGCCTCAGCCCTTTCCCAAGTCACAAGGACCAGAGCAAGTTCCAGGAGGGTCGAGTCTTCTTTTCTCTCCAGGAATACCTTCAGGCATCAGAGAGTAAAATAAGGAAAAAGAAATCAGTATCGGTGAGCACGTTGCGTTTCTCATTGTATCTCTTCACAAAACAACTAGGTAAGAGAGACGGTGAGATCCTACTTAAGGCTGAAGAAATGAGTGGCGAATCTTGGAATCATTGAACCCAGGTCAGAATGATTCCATCATCTGCCTCTGAGCTGTAGTTTTGTGGTGAGGCCTGAGCCAATTATGCAGAGAGGCAACTCTCCAAATAATGGGTCCTCTTCTCTGCCTGGTTCTTCCCCTCTCTGAGACACTTCTGTTAGTCGCTTATAGATGTGAGCTCCTCCATGGGTTTTAGTCAGCTTTTGCATCATTGTGACCAAAACACCTGACAAGAACAACTTAGAGGGGAACCTTATTTAGGGCTCACAGCTTGGATGACTCCATCGCTCAGGGCTCAGGATGCAGCAGCACATCGCGGGGTCAGGGCTAGCAGAGGAAAACTGCTCAGCTCATGGCACATTCAAGAAGCAGAAAGGGGGAGAGAATTGGGGGGAAGGGGCTGCAGGAAGAACAACCCTTCCAGAGCCCACCCTCAGTGACCCACCTCCTCCAACCATTGCCTGCCCAGTTACCTCCCAGTTAGTCCATTCAAAGTAGGATGGACCAATTAGGCCGCAGCGTATATAATCTGGTCACGTTACCTCTGAGCACCCCTGCGTTAGCAGGAGTTTCTAGCACCCCTCCTATCCTAATCATAACCACTTTAATATATTTATCCAAAAAATACCATATGGACAAAATTAAAAGATGACATATTGAGGCAAAAAATTCTCATCTACAACAAGATTTTAATATTCTCATTATTAAAAGAGGGGCACAAATAAACACCCAAGCAGCTCTGTTCAGGACTGAAGAAAAAGAGGAAAATAAGTGATCGATAACTGTGTGAATCTGATCAGCTCCCATTCATCAGTGACGCCAGATTGCAGAGAGCTGTGATTCTTTCTGTAGCAGATGGGCCGGGATTTGAAAGCTCACTCTGTGCACTGCTGGAATATGGAGGAATGGGTCTGTCTACACAATAGCTGTGGCATTTCAGCCTTTCTGTGTACCTCCAGCCTAGCATTTACCACTCCAATAATTTATTTTAGGTCAGAGCAAGTGTTCAAAGAATGGTCATTGTAGCATTCTTTATAACAGTAAAATAGTTGGTAGGTGGATTCCACGCTCATCCATTGTGTTGGTGAATTTATGGTTGCGTCCATTCTGTCGTCCAGATCCTAAGCTGCTGTCCACTGAGTTAAGTGGATGAGAATATTAGGATGTGGGAATAAGCTTTCCATCTGTTGTAACAGGGCAGATGAGGCGGAAGCATTGGAGGAGTTTTCAGGAAGCTGGGTTTGTCAACGTTGCAACGTGGTCCAGAGTGCAGAGCAGCTGCCGTTTTCTGGGCCCCGTGGAACTAGAATGTTAGCAATTTGTGCTCTTTAGGAAGTTATAGCATACGTTTAGTTTTGCATACATATTGATTGATGTCAAAGAGAAGATACAAAAACAGTATTTCTCAGGAAGGAGCACAAGTGGCTTCTCAGGAAGAAGGAAAGAAAAAGCACCATTAAAAAGCTTCTATAGGGAGCTGCAGCGGTGGCTCAGCGGTTACTGCGCTTGCCTGGCATGTGTGAGGACCCAGGTTTGAACCTCAGCACCACATACACAACTAAGTGTCGGACAAACAAAGGCCAGATGGAAAAGAAATAAAATTGATTCCCTCTCTCTTTCTCCCTTTGCCCCTTTCTCGCTCACTTAAAAAAAAAAGCCTCTATACGTGCTGCTCATAAATCTCTGAGTTCTAACAGATCTTCGAGCTCTGGCAGGATGGGGGAAGCTGCAGACAAAGGATTTCCTTCACATGTTCATCGCTGACTTAACCAAGAGAAACCTGCAATTAGGTTTCCCAAGGGGAACAAGTCTACCAGGGAGGGAGTCTCCTCTTATATTTCTTGGCACCCCAGATGGGTGGAGGAGGAATGAATGTCTCCAGAGGCTGGCCTCCCCGGAATGCTGGAGGCCGGAACTTCCCCTGGGTGCACCATGGGTGACTTTGCCTGTAGAGGGGATCACTCAACTGGCACAACCCCAAAGCACAGAAGAACCCACGAGGAGCAGGAACCAGGAACAGGGAACTTGGAGCAGACCTGGGCCCACCAATGGTGGCCTACCTGACTTCCCCTCTGAGGCCTAAGCAGGAAGAAGAGAGACTTGCTCAACCACTGAGGGGCCCTGAGGAATCTCCAAAAGGCACTGGAGCTGGAAAGGGCCCAGGGAATCCTCCAAGTAGTCTCTGTTCAGGGTTGGTGGACAGAGGGGAAACTGTGACTCATTCTTTGGTTTTGGAATTTGGAATTGGAGCAGAATAGAAACTTTGTTCTGACCAAGTCTGCATGAATGGATATAAAAGTCTGCAACACTAATGCAAAATGGAGAACGGAAGGCTCAGAAAGTAAACTTACTCTTTTAGAGTCCATGTTCAAAACTTTAAGAAAGGTTTTAATGGTGACTATGGGGAAAAGCTCACCTGGCAGAAGTTATATACTCTCTGGGGATTAAAAAGGCCAGCCTCTCATGCGGAATGGCCATCAGTTTCAGGGGTTCCCAAAGGTGGGGGCATCAGTGTCATAGCCCCAAAGGCGGGGGAAACTGTCTTCAACCCTCGGAGACCTGTGTGAGTGACTCTAAAGCTATTTGTGACTCCAAGGCTTTGTGCCACAAAGTCCACACAAGTCGCACTCGTGGTTCCATGAGGTTTAAGTCATAATATAAAAATCTGTGATAGGCTCTATTTTAATTTCTAAAGGGTTAAATCTAATAAAGATTATAAAAACAAATCTGTAGTGATTATCTCCTCCAGTGGAGATGTAAGCCCTATTAAAAGCTACAAATTTGTTTTCTGCCTGTTTTAGGTTGTGTTCACACCAACTGGCTTATACACAAGTGAGCACTAATACATTTAATAAACGGATCCAAATGTGACTTAAATAAAACTTTAACGAAAAGGGCTAATCTAAACTGGTAAAATTAACGGTGCCTTTAAAAATTGCTAAATCACATACACCCATATTACTAAAAGTTTGTCCTTAGAAAAGAAAAAAAATCCATTTAAAAATAAGCCTTGGGCTGGAGTAGTGGCTCAGTGGTAATGGCACTTGCCTGTCAGGCAAGAGGATGTGGGTTCAAACCCCAGCACATATACAGTGAAGTGTTGGATCAATGAAAGCCACATGAAAAACTAAATAAAATCGATTCTCTTTTTTTCTCTCTCTCACTGTCCCTTTCTATCTTAAAAAAGCCCCAATTATAAAGCAGCAGCAGAGCTATATTCAAAACATGAAACGGGCCACTGTTACAGCTAGCCAATTAAATTGCTGGTTTTTATAAAATGTTTAGAAAGTAATTTCCATGGTCTCTATGTTTGTTTGGTTTTTTTCTCTTCAGCAGGGAAACTATGTCTTGATTTTCATGGATAACTTAAAATTGACAGTTGAAGATGAGTAAATTAGATTTAGCATAAATAAGATTAATCTTAATAAACATGTTTGTTAAAAGGGACATCTGATTAGTTTACAAAGTTAAAATGTTAAAATATCAATTCTTTTATTTTTTTTATCTGGTTTTTGTTTTTCTGACACTTAGTTGTGTATGTGACCTGGGTTTAGACCCCAGGTCCTTATGCATGCCAGGCAAGTGCTCTACTGCTGAGCCATCTCTCCAGCCTTCTAGGCTTTTTAAATTGTATAAGGTGATGTATATTTGGGTTTATTAAATGCGGTCTCACAAATTGTTTTTTAAAAAAGGGTTTAAATCTGCTTTGTTTCTGGGTCTTCACTAGGAACAAGTTTACAAAAAGTTAAAATTGTAGCATATGATATGCAAAAAGTACAAAAGGTTTCAGCTATGTTTCAATTAAAGTAATATATATATAAACAAAATATTTCATCTTATTAAAAAGAGCAGGGTAAATAACTGAATTTATAGGCATGAGAGTTGAAACCTAGTAATCCTAATTCAGGATTGGTGAAACTGGCCTGCTGCATGTGTAAAAACAAAATGTGGAGACTAAAATTAAAAAATAAAAAGGCCAAAGAAAGGTCAGTATTTTGGCAATCACCCTTTAAGGTCAGCCAGGACCTGGGAAAGAATGGGAATTCTCTAAGGAGCTTGCCGCTCTGGGTCACATGACTTCCCAACGAGAAAGGTCAAGAGACTGGGGGGCAGAAAATTGGCCAGTGCGGGCTGCAGAAGGTCATTGCAGCAGGAGATGTTCCTGATGCTTCCCAGAGAAGCCACATGTGGCCAGCAGGACCTTGACCCATCCTGGCGGATGGCACTGAGAGCAAAGCTAGAGGAGCTGAGCGGCTTCTCATGAGTCCCCAGAAGTTACCCCCTGAAAACCCTCTTCTGACTCTTGAATGACAAATTGGAAGAAGGTCAATTTTGATCAACTTGGTCTTAAACACCTGGCAGGAGAGTTCTGGGGAACTGTAGGGAAGACAGACCAGGGTTACCTAGGGGCAGTCACGGTTCTGACTCAGAATGACCATGTTCAGGTCAAGCTGAATCCTTCCACCAACGCAGGAGGATAATGTTATGACAGTGACTGGCAGGAAGGGACACAGGACAGGCCTGGGCCTCAAGCTAGACGGAATGGGAAGGGAAGACCTGGAGGTTTGACAGAGGTGAAGCACTTCTTCCGAGAACCGTAGGCTCCAAGAGTCTTTTGCAGGAGAGGAGCCCTTAAAGACAGCAGCGCGGCTCTCAGGAGGGGCTGTCTGGGAGGGGTTTCTGTGAGTGGAACATACCGAGGGAGGGGCTACCACCTGCACTCAAACCAGTACTGTACGTATCTGGGTTTTTTTTTTTTTTTTAGAAAGACAGGGAATTGTATATACCTTTTAAAAAAATTTTTATTTGATAAACATGGTCTTACAACTAGGAGGGATTCATCGTCAAACAATCAAGAACAAAAGTGTAATGACCGAACAAGCCAATACTGGTGCCAGACCATGGTTTCCACCCCGCCCTTGGTTTCCCCATGGTTCCATGTTTCACTTCACTTAAACCCCAAGTTAATTGGACTTCTTATGGAAGTTGGAGGTTCCCCTCACATTAGATTCCCCCATATACCTCCCTGTGGTCTCCTTGATGTCCTTCCTATTCCCTTCCCCCTCCCTACCCCCAGTCCCTACGTCCTCCAGGAACCTAGGCACAGTACCCCATGATCATGTAAGAGTTCATACATGTGGAGGTAAGTGTTAGGTTAGCCATCTAACATACTGTATATATCTTTTTAAAAATAATTTTACAGGCTGGAGCAGTTGGAGCACTTGCCTAGCATGCACAAGGACCGGGGTTTGATCCCCAGCACCACATACACAACCAAGTGGAGTAAAAACTAGATGAAAAAATAAAAATTAACACTCCCTGCCATCTCTCAAAAATAACAATAAAGCTCTTTTTTTAAAAGTTGGTCTGGTGGAACAATTTCCCTACAGTCAAAATCCCTGCTATAATGTCCACTTATTTTTGCTTTTTACGCTGTTTGATTATCATGCGGTACCAAAGGTAGAGTATACAAATGGGCCCTGAAATTTGTGGTTCGGGTACTCTCAGAGGCTGCCTCAGTTCTGCTAGCTGGTGGGAGGTGTGGTGATCAAGATACGTATTAGATAAAACCAAGAATTGCTAATTTGCTTTCTTAAGGTAATGATAGATTTATGTGTAGGTTGGACAATAGTTGAGGTTTTTTTGTTTGTTTTGTAGTTTTGGAACTTGAACCCAAGGACATGCTCTCTGAACTACATGCCAAGCTCTTTTTATTTTTCATTTTGAGAAAGGGTCTTGCTAAGTTGTGGAAGCTGACCTTGAACTTGGCATTCTTCTGTCTCAGTCTTCCAAATAGATAGGATTACAGGCATGCACCATTGTGCCTGCAAAAATATTGTTATTTTAAAGCAATACATATAGTATTTGGAAGGAAATGACAGTGCCAGAGTTGTTATAAAATAGTTTGACAAAAAATGATAAATGAGCCCTGTGTGGCAAAACATTGGTGAGTGTGGAGTTTAGGATGCGACCACTGCGCATCATATTGCTTTACTCAGTACTTTCATGTTGTTTCCAGATGTTTCATGTGAAAAGGTATTGACTGCCCAGAAAGAAAGTGAAGCACATATTTCCTGTAGTTTCACTTGTTAAGAGTTGTCTCCACTCCACAGAGTTATTTTCCACCTCAGTCTATACACATCCACTCTCCCTGGGTTATTATGAATTCAAGTGATTTAAAGGGATTTATAGAAAAGATACATTCTTATTATATATATGATGTCAAAGAAAAAACAAAAGTAGCCAATGTCAAGCCTGAGTTTGAACTAAAAACATTTCAAAGGGCTAGGGGTTTAGCTCAGTGGTAGAGCGCTTGCCTAGCATATGCAAAGCCCTGGGTTCATTTTTTCTCCCAAGTTCTTACCAGTAAAGCTCCTTTCATTATCAGGAACAACATAGCTGTTTCTGTTTTATGGCATGATCTCTGCTTGGACTGTCTTACCGGGTCTTGGAATCCAGTTCATGCTAGATAGTGCAATCAGAGGTCTAGATGAATAGAGGTATAAAGTGATCTGGTAGAATGATGGCTGAGATCCCATGATCCTCAAAGTCTATGTATAATGCAGCACAGCCCCAAGTTCTTTCATCATATCGTTTTTTTTTTGTTATACACATCACTGTTCACTAAAATGTTAATTTTCTTTTGATATTGAAATGAGAAACAGTCACTTTTCTTCTCCTAAATATCCATATTTTCTTTATATTCCCACATACTATTTTTTTGACTTGGGAAAAGTTATGCAAAGAAAAAGGTGAAGTACTTGTGCTAGAAATGTGACTCAGAATTTTAACCAAAATAAATACAGTAGCCCCCCCCCCAATCAACCTTCTCCAGGGATTCTCTTTCTGCAGTTTCAACCTCTTATGGTCAAAGACAGTCCAAAAAGATTAAGTGGAAAATTCTAGCGACAAATCATGAAGTTTTAAGTAAATCATCCTTCCGAGTAGCAGGGAGTGCAAAGCAGCAGAACTTCTGCTTCGTTGCACCCCAGATGTGACTCCTCCCTTTGCCCACAATATCCAAGCTGTAGTCAAGGAGCCAGCTTGGGTGTGAGCTCAACAATCGTGGAGTAACTCTTACTTTACCTAATTATGACCCCAAAGAGCAAGAGTAGTGATGCGCACAATTTTATTACACTATGTTGTTAATAATTATTATCTTTTACCATGCACAAATGATAACCTCTGTTTCATTATCTATCATCTATCTTAGATTTTAAAAAAGCACTGTGTATACAGGGTTGGGCCTCGAGCATTGTGGGGTGTCCTGGACACAGCCAGAGGCTGGGGCTCCTGCAGAGGCTTCACCAGGCACAGCATTCTGGGACGCGCAGTGGAGGATGCCCCGCCCCAGGAAGGCGGGGCCGGAGCCCGCCCTCTGGATTTCTGGGAAGTTTCCGGAAGTTCCGTGTAGTCGCGTGCTTCCGTTTCAGGAGTGTGGTGCATGCTCTTTCTGGGCAAGTTAGCATTGGGGAAGTGAAAGGCAGGAACTTCCACTCCCTGGAAGAGTGCGCCCATCCTTCCGCAGGGACCTGAGCCCCAGCAAGGTCCCTGCGCCTCCGCAGCGTGGTGGAGGGGCTGGTGGTGTCGCGCCCTAGTGCCTTGTGGGGAAAACAGTGACAGGACCCAGGTGGAGGTGTTTGCATTCAAGCCTCCCTCTGTGTGACTCTGGGCTTGGGGGTGGGCCAGGTCGTGCTTCACTGGGTTTGATGGTATCCTGGGTTCTGTACCCCCCTCCCCAATCCTGTTCCACCCAGCGCTCATAATTGCCACGTCCTAGCTGTAGGTCATTGAACACGCTGCTTAATCTCTGCAACGGTTTCCAGGGTGTAGTTAATGCTTAACCCCTGGTTGTGAGAATTTAAAAAGGGAAGTTAGTACTTCATAGACCTTCGGAACAGTGACGACTCATAGAAAACATTGCTTATTTTTCTGGAGGAATCCAGCTCCAGGCAAAGCAAAGATGGCAGTGAACAAAACTGGATGAAAAATTTTAACTTCCCTGTTAAAACATCACCATATTAAAGATATAGAAGACGCACTGCATATATGCTAGATTCCTGTCCTTAGTAGGAATCTTAGAGATCCTAAAATAATGAAAGTCCAATAGAAGTATGGACATGAATGCAGCAAAAGAAATGAATAGGCAAGTTTAGAAAGAAGCAATAGATATAACAAATACATGAAAATGATTATTATCAAATAAGTGACGTGTCACCTAAGGTTTTAAAAAACTTTATTGTCATTCAGTGTTAAGGTATGATGAATCAGGGATACCTGTAGTATCTTGAGAGAAGGATAGAATAGGAACCTTTCTGGTAAGGAAACACTATATGTATAGTAACTCAGTAAAAATCAGAAGAATTAAGCAGGGTAAGAGGTCCTGTGTTTTTCAAGCAGTGATTTTCCCCCTGACTTCGGTTTCTGCTGTGCCTAGAATAGAAATCAGTGTCCTTTTCACTCCTTACTTGCGCGCACACACCATTCTTCTTCTTCCTAAAATTCAGTTCTTGACATCATATTATATCGGTCATTACTCTTCCTCTTGCAGCGATCTGCTGGTACATTCTTGCATTGCCTGACACCTTGAAGATTTTTGTCTCCTGGCTCACTGTCACCTGCCTAGCACTACACCTGCTGTACTTCTTGCTCATTTCAACATCCACATTCACATCCCGGTTTTAGTATTCACAAGCATGCTCCTTGACATCCAGGCTTCTGGTGGTCTTGTCTTCAACTCCACCCGTGTTCCCCTTCCCATGGTTGCAGGCTAGGTCTTCAACTACCAATAGCTTCAATCCTACCATACTGTCTGTTTGAGGCATCACATTCTGATGCACGTATACTCTTTCCAGATCTTCCTGGTTTTACCCTGACTTTATCAGTCTGTATAATTCATTGATCCAAATGCCAGATAGTTCTCCCTTACTCTCCTCATTTCCGATGCCTGTCAAGTCTTGAAATAGTGCCTGGCTCGTGCTCTATGGTATCTTACAAACTAGAGTATAATTATAGTGCACAGAAAATGCAACCGGTTATCTCAGGAAACAGAGAAGCTGCTATTTTAGGGCATTCTTAAGCATTCCTATTAGAATTACCTAGGGAACTTTGTAGAAGTATTTTTAAAAAATCCAAACCCTGTATTACTTAAAGGATACCGGATTTATCTTCTTTCTTAGCTCTCCAGGTGATTCTAATACATATAACTTATGAAATCTGATCATATTTTCATCAGTTTTCCCTTGTTTATAATAAAATATTGGGATAATAAACTTATAAAGAGAAAGTGTTTACTGTGGCTCAGTGTTGGAGGTTTGAGTTCATGATTGTCTGCATGTCATTAGGCCTGTGGCAAGCAAGTACAAGTACATCATGGCTTGAGTACGCTGGCAGAACAGAACTGCTCACAACATCATGCAAAAGAGAGGACTGCAGGGACCAGGTCTTTAACACATGGGTCTTTGGGGGACATACACCATCCAAACTGTAGCACCAAAGTATGTTAACAATTTTTTAAAGATGTTCTCTTCTCGATTCCCTGGTTTTCTAAAATACAGTTGTAACATTCAAGCAAAACATTTGAGTATTCTGTGTCATTTTTAAGGTTCTAATTGACACAAATTTGGGTATCATTTGAATTCAGAAAGTTCCAGTAAGTTTATTGCATTATATAGCTGATCTGGCAAATCTGAACTAAAATCTTCCTTTTCATTGGTTAAGTGTGCCTGCAGAGACATTTACAAATCATTCTGCAGATCTTTTAAGAGTCCTAGGAGAACAGGGAGCTGGGGAGCCGGAAGCTTCAATTCCATCAGCTGCTATGTTGCTTGCTTCCAGGTGCCTTAAGCATGCTCTGGGTTTCTTGAGAAAACACGATCGAGAGGTAAAAAGAATGTGTACAAGCTATGAGCTTTCTTGGTCCAGGGCCTAGTCCAGGGTTCCTGACTGTACCTAGATGAAGTTTTTTTTTAAATACTCTTATTTGCTTCACAGATTTTAGTTTAATTAGTTTTGGGTGGGTGCTGGGTTATTTTTGTTATATCATCTGCTAGTTTAATTTGCTTCTAGGGTTGAAAGATATTGATTCTGGATGAAATCCTATTTTTGACTCTTGGATAAATATGAAAAATCTCTTGTCACTAAAGTACATTATATTTAAGATGGGAATAATCATTTTTCCTATCTAGAATTGTTGGGAGGCAAGGGTGGTTTAACATCTGAAAATCAAATAATCATTAAGTCCTGTCAATGGAATTTTAAAAAATCAAATCAATGGTCACAGAAAAATAATTTGACAAAACCCAGTGCCCTTTTATCATAAAACACTAACAAAATAGGAGCATAAGGGAAATTCCCTATATGATAAAGTGCATTTATGAAAAACTAACCACTAACTTGATACTAAAAGAGAAGGCATGTAGGCCAAATGGAAAATTAGTAGCTATCTGGTAGACTGTATTCCAATAATATTGACAGTTACATTAAGTATAAACGTCAGAGGCATACAAACTTAAAAAAACAAGAGATTGTCAGATTGGATTAAAAAGCATCTACTATGTGCTGTCTACGTGAAATTCACTTTAAACAGAAAGACAGAACAAAGGTTAAAGAATGGGAAAGGACATATACTACACAAAAGGAGAATTAATTAAGAGTGACTGTTTTAGTGTAAGACAGTACACTTCAGAACAAGGTATATGACCAGGTATAAAGAAGTACACAATGAGATCAAGTCACCATACAATTTGATAATACATATATATATATATGTATATATATGCACATATGTATATATGTAACTGACAAAAAAGTTCTTCAAAATGTATGAAATAAACACAGGTAAAACTGAAAAGACAAGCAAACATCCACAGTTAAAATTGAAAATTCAAAAGTTTTCTGTCAGTTAATAGATGTAGTAGACTGAAAATCAATTTTAAAATGTGGTTCAAAACCCACCTATTTATGTTTAATAGTTTTGCTGAAACGCAGAACACACTCTCTGGTTTACCTATTATGCTCCATTTGCTTTATGACCCACATTTCCTAATCAGCAAAGCCAAGAAAAGGTGGGAGACATTTGCTGTTTTTTGTTTATGGCATCTGGGGTATTATTTTGTTTAGATTGTTGGCATACACATCCATTTTATTTTATTTATTTTTAAGATAGAGAATGCAAGAGTCAACTTTGGTTCATCTGATTTTTGTTTTTCCAACACTCAGTTGTGTACGTAGTGCTGGGGATTGAACTCGGGTCCTGTGCATTCCAGGCAAGTGCTCTGCCTCTGAGCCACCGCTCCAGCCCTTCCACATGCATTCTTGTGGATCTTGGAACTCTTTAGGGTGGGCAGCAGCAGCAGTGAGAATTCTCGGTGCATCAACGCTCAAGTAGAATAAAAAAGGTAATCCAGTAAAGGAAGATTAGCCTCCTGTTTTCCTTAAACTCCGCTCCCAGCGGACGTCAGCCCAATTTTATTTCATTATCTGCACTTTTAGCTCACATATCACTTCCTTTTTGACTTTCTTTTTCCATTTCAAGTTAGTTATTTTCTTGGAGTACGTAGGCAGAATGTAGGCAGCGGTTTGCTTTGGTAGCTTTTGGGTGTCGCGTTTCAAGGGGAAAATAAAGGGGTAAGGATCGCCAGGCACGACTAGTACTCAGAACTGACTCAGGATTGTTCTAGAATCGAACCCAGAGAGCCTAGTGATTGTCCTAAAGAAGCCAACTCGAGGCAAGGGCTGCCATGCTGGAGGGCATTCCAGGACTTGCAGACTCGAAGATCCCCACGGTCGCAGAACCGCACTGGGAACGTCGCCCTTAATTCCTGTGGTTGGACGTAGATATCTGCATTCCCCGCGCTGGGCAGGATCTGGCGCGCAGAAAGCGTGGAACACCCGGGTCCGCGCAGCGGCCGGCGCTTCCGGCGCGGGTAGGCGAGGGGGGCTTGGGATTCTGGGAAGTGTAGTCTGAGAACCCTGGGTCGTCGGATAACTTCCGCTGCAGCCGGCTGAGGCCGCGTCCCTGCTCCCGTCGGGAATTCTGGGAAGCGTAGTCCCGAGGGGCTCCGCCGGCAGAGTCGCTTCCGCCAAGGTACGCGCGGCCGCGGCCTTCGCCGTTCGCAGAAAGGTGAGCCCTGCCCTCGCGCATCGCCTCCGGGCGGGCGTCGGCGCACAGCTCGGCTTCGGGCCAGTAGCACCCTGGCGGCCGACCTGGGGGAAGAGTCCGCCTCGGCGGAGGGCGGGGTTTGTGCTCCCTCGGGAGGCGCCTTCGCGAGTGCGGGCGGTCGGTCCCGCGCGCCGGGTCCGCGCCGGGCGAGCGTCCCGGGGACTGCGCGTCTCCTAGGTCCTGCGCGTCCCGGGCCAGCCCTGCCCCTTCCCAGCGGTGTTTGGCGAGTCTTAATCTCTGCCTCCCTTTCCTCCTCTTTAAAACCGCACTGCGACCTACCGAAGGGTGACCTGAGAGCTGGCGCGCGGCAGAAGATAGGTCATCGCAATTGTACCTTTTTTTTTTTTTTTTTTTTTTCATTTTCGGAGACGCGCAGTCCCCTGAAAGCTTCGCGGAGCCCGGGCTGGGGTTGGCGCTCCCTGGAGTGGCCCTGGAGGAAGCCCGGCTGCGCGCTCTCCTGGGTGTTGCGTGGAGTGCCCGCTGGAATTTATGGGGGGCGCTGATAAAATTCTCGATTCTTCTCCAGCCTCCTTTCCATCCCCAGCCTGGACTTGGAAACAGCCGAGGACAAAAGGAGGGCATGATCCTTGGAGTCACCAGAGTAGAACTTAGCATCTTTCCTTCCACCCGTCCTCGCTTCTCGAGGGGAAGGTGTTGCCTTTGCAAGTTCTGCTACAGAACTGCCCTACTATGTGTTAAACAGATGCAGAAAGGGGCGGGCTGTACTTGAGTGGTCGTTCGTAAACATTTAGTGCTAAGTATTCTGTTTGATGCGAATTAACACATTTAGTCCTCACCGGAGGCCTGTGGGTTGCAGGGGAGCTGTCGTCATTGAGACACAACTTACCTGGTTAATTCCGGTTCCTACCTAGGAAGAGGCAGCTGGGATGTGAATTTAGAAAGTTTCAATCGATTGCCTTCGTTGTTAATGTGCTTTCCAATCAGACTGAGAAGGTGTGTTTGGATTTTCGCAGAGGGACACAAAGGCTATGTTAATGAACAGTGACTTTTTAATACGATTTTTTTTTAGTCATCTGCAATTGTATTTCATTTGAAATGTTTATAGTACACATTTTGACTATAGAAATGAATGTGTATTGTAGAGGATTAAGACAATAAAGTATAAGGGCTGGAGCGGTGGCTTGGCGGTTACAGAGCTTGCCTGGCATGCGCACGTACACGGGTTCAAACCCCAGCACCCGCGTACACAACTAAGTGTCAGAGCTACGAAAGCCACGTGAAAAACTCAATAAAAATTGATTCTCTCTCTCGCTCTCTCTCACTGTCCTTCTCTCTTTAAAAGTATAAAGAAATTAAATTACCCATCACCATAGGATGCAGTGATAATAATATTTTAATGTTTTCCTATTGGTAGAGTTAGTTTTGGATTTTTACCTACATTTTATTAAATAGACTTTTTCCCCCTTAAGTTTTTACTGTGGAAATTTGTAAGTATAACCAAATGTAGTAACAATAAAATAATTTTGTGAAACCATCACCCAACATGGACCCTTGTTAACCTTTGCCTGGCTTGTATCCAACCCCCTATTTTTTTTCCTCCAGCACTTTAAAACAAATCTCCAACATTGATTTAGTATATGATTGATTGCCAAAATTATCAAGCATTCATTATCAAAGTTCCTTTTACCCAAGACCAAGGAAAGATGTTCCAAGATATGCATTCTTTGCACCATATAGAATGGTACTTAATTGAGAAAGCTAAGGGACACAGGAGAGTTGCACTGTGGAGAAGGTGGTGATGAATTTTGTTTCCATTACACAGTCTGACTTGCTTGTGTCCCGGAACACTTGTTTCTTAGCTCTCTCTTAGTGTGTTTTCATACACTGCAAGTTCTGTTGCTGGGACTGGAAGTGTTTTTCTCTGGCCAGCATGCAGTCTAAGGTTGGTAAGGGTCCTGGCTTGACTCAGTGCTCAAAAACACTGGCATCAAGGGCTAGCAGTGCAGGAATCCTGAAATTGGAATTGTGTGACAAAACACAATAGAGATGACTCACGGAAGTATTTCTTAATCTCACCTAATATTGGTAGGTTATGTAATCCACCAGTTATTTCAGAGTATTGGAGAGTTGATGAGCAATTATTGGTTATTTTTTGATGGTTTAAATATTTCCTAAGAAACAAATGATTAGAAATGACAGTAACTTTTTTATAGATTATGTCTCATAATTGAGGCAGTGCTCTCAATGATTTATATATATTAACTTTTTTCATAACCTATCATTACCCTTATTTTCTGACAAGGAAACAGGATTTTAAAAATTAATAAAATTATTATTTTTTCTTGTATACAGTTCTACTAATTCTAATTATGGGTGATTTGTATGATCACTACTATAATTGAGTACAGAAGAGTTCCATCACCCCAAAAAACTCCCCTGCTGTTTTCACTTATAAACTCCACATTACACCTATAAGCACCAGAAACTTACCACAACCTCTGAAACGCTGGTTTGTTCTTATGAGAATGTTATTGAAATGAACTAATACTGCGCGTGTTTTTGAGAGGGGATTCTTTCAGCAAATCGCCCTGACATTTCTCCAGCTTGCTCTGTGTCTGAATACTGCACTTGGCCCTTTGCTGTGTTGGTGGCTATCCTGCAGTTTATCCGCTTACCTGCTCATAGGTATTTTTATTCTGGTTTTGGCACTTATGAATAGAGATGCTGTAAACATTCATGTACAAGTTATTGTGCTTATTTTCCTAGGTTATAAATGTCGGAGTGGAATTGCTGGTCATAAAGAGTGTATTTAACTTTATAAGAACCTACCAAACTTCTTCAGAGCATCTGTACTCTTTTGCATTCCCATTAATAAGATATGAAAGTTCTACTTGGCCCATATTTTTTTTTTAAGAGCGAAGGACAGTCAGAGAGAGAGAGAGAGACAGAATCAATTTTTATTGAGTTTTTCACATGACTTTCATTGCTCTGACACTTAGTTGTGTATGTGGGTGTTGGGGTTTGAACCCGTGTACTTGCACATGCTGGGCAAGCACCATAACCACCGAGCCACCACTCCAGCCACTTGTCCCATATGTTTGGCAGCACTTAATATTGTCTTTTTATAATCTTAGCCATTCTAATAGTTGTGTATTGGTATTGCATTTTGATTTTAATTTACTTTTCCAAATGGTTAA
>PVKS010036052.1:0-19637 GCA_004027875.1 Aplodontia rufa | reverse complement strand
TCTTGATCCATTTTGATTTGATTCTTGTGCAAGGAGAAAGATATGGGTCTAATTTCAACTTTCTGCAGATGGAGCCACCATGTTATTTTTAACTCTATTGATTGTCTATCACTGTATGACACAAATTACTCCAAAACTTAGCCACTTGTAACGTTAAGAATTAGGTACTTCGCATAGTTTCTGTAATTCAGGAGCAGCCTAGCTAGGGGATTCAGGTTTCTATTTTTTGTAGGGCTATAGTCATGATGTTGACACGGTAGTCACCAAATGCTTAACTGGGTCTAAAGGACCCTCTCCTAAGATGACTACTGCACATGGCTGGCAAATTGTTGCTGGCTGTTGGGGGAGGGACTCAGTATCTCCTATGTGGACCTTGGCATAGGGCCACTAACATAGCACCTGGCTTGGATTAGTTGGTACTTACTCACCAAATAATCAAAAAAAAATGACTGTGATAGAAATCACATTCTACCAAGTCCACAGTACCCTATTGGTCGCACCCATTGGTCTTATTCAGCGTGCGAAGGGACTCACAGGGCACAAGCACCGGGGCAAGAATCGTTGACGGTCATTTTGGCATTGAAGGCAGTTTCCCACACTAATACGGCAGTTTTTGTTGTTTTTTTTTTTAAGAGAGAGGGACTGAGAGAAAGAGAGTCAATTTTATTTCGTTTTCACGTGGCTTTCGTTGCTCTGAGACTTCGTTGTGTACTTGGTGCTGGGGTTTGAACTCGGGTCCTTGTGCATGCTGGGCAAGCCCCTACATGGCAGTTTTTGAATAACCACTGTATTAAGGACTCGGTAGTCGCCATCCCTGTCCTCCCTTCCCTCCAGGAACTCAGAGGGTAGCTGAGGAAGTCGAGGTGTTTTGAAATGTCATGGGACCACAGGGAAGGAACACCAGGCCCCCCTGAATTACTTAGCAATAGTCTCCCAAGTTTATTATCCATCCAACTAGAATTTTTACTAGAGTTTCAGATTTTTACCTACTAAACCACTGATCTCCAGGGATATATGACACATGGAAAGAGGTCAATAAATCCTTAGTTTAACCTTCTCCTTTCTCCAGCGCTGATTCCTGACTCGGGTCCACCTTGTTAGTGGGGTCATAGTGGGTCTCACTTCCTCAGTGTGCTGACCTGGCTTCACCAAGCCTCTTTACTGTCCTTACTGAGTCCTAGGCACATACCGGGAACTCAGAACAAGACTTGCCTGACCACAGTCCATATCTATATAACTCCGTCAATCAGTTACTCCCCAGACAATGGGCCCATCTGCATCTTTTAGATTAAAGATGTCAAGCTCCTCTTCTTTACTTTTTTTCTTACAGTGCTGGGGATCAAACCCAGGGCCTCTACCACTGACCCACACCCCAGCCCTTCTTCCGTTTTTCTTTGATGATTAAAAAGATACATTGACCTGCAGAATGGCAGATAATCCAGCCCAAGATCTTTCTGGGAAATCAGTAGTCTTACTAAGTGTATAAAAATTAGTCCTCAAAATCTGCAATATCCTCGTGTCTTACTACTTATCTAACACCTAAGATACGGTTGATTATTCTCTTAAGAGAAAACCTTTTTCACCCCTTTTATTTCACAGTAGATCAAAAATTGGGAGACTGGAGCAGTGGCTCGGTGGTTATGGCACTTGCCCGCCAAGCGCAAGTACATAGATTCAAACCCCAGCATCCACGTATACAACTAAGTGTCAGAGCAACGAAAGACATGTGAAAAACTCAATAAAAATTAATTATTTCTGTCTCTGTCTGTCTGTCTGTCTCTCTCTCTCTCTCACTGTCCTTCTCTCTTTAAAAAAAAAAAATTGGCCTGGAAATCTCTTTGATCACCTGCAGAAGAAAATTATCATTTACCTCCAACTTCTGTCACGATAAGAACCCAATAGCCTGACTCGCATGAGCACTGAGTCACGCAAATCCATTGACCTGATGGGAAAAGGAAAGCAGCATACCATGTGAGGAAATTCTATAATTCAGAAAAAGGAAAACCACTCAGGCATGGGAGCACACACCTGTAATCCCAGCAACTCAGGAGCCTGAGGAAGAAGGATACCAAGTTAGAGGCCAACTTAGCAAAAAGTTAAAAGGACTGGAAATGTATCTCAGTGGTAAAGTGCCCCTGGGTTAAATCCCCAGAAAAAGAAAAAAGAAAAAGAAAAAGAAAAAAACAAGAAGAAGAAAGAAAAGAAAAAGAAAACATATTCAATAAATACAGAACTATTCCTAAACTTTGTATTATTTTCCATTAATAAATTATTTCTGCAACATTTTGACATCCCATAGAAGAAGTCTTTATTTTTTTAAAAAAAATTTTCTTCAGCAGACCTGGTAGCACACACCCATAATCCCAGTGACTCAGGGGTCTAAAGTAGTAAGATTACAAGTTCAAGACCAGCCTCAGCAACTTAGCAAGACCCTGTCTCAAATGAAATATAAAAAGGACTGAGGATATAGCTCAGTGGTAGAGTACCCCTGGATTCAATCCTCAGTGCCAAAATAAATAATAAATAAATATTAAAATTAAAAAAAATAAAAAATTAAAAGTTATATTTTCTTGAGCTCTCTCTCTCTTATGTATTTATCTTGATGAATCTTATCATCAATTTGTCATATTAAAATACATGTACATGGGGGCTGGAGTGGTGGCTCAGTGGTTACAGCACTTGCTTGGCATGCACGAATACGTGGGTTCAAACTCCAGCATCACATACACAACAAAGTGTCTGAGCAATGAACGTTATATGACAAACTAAATAAAATTGATTTGGTTTTTCTCTCTCACTGTCCCTCTCTCTTTAAAAAAAAATATACATGTACATGAACACATATGCATCCACACCCTTTGTTAGTCTGTTTTCTGTTACTATAGCAAAACACCTGAGGCTGGATACTTTACAAAGAAAAGAGATTTATTTTGCTCACACTTCTGGAGGCTGAAAGTTCAAGATAGGGTGGCCCCATTGGATTAGCCTCTGGTCAGGTCCTAATGGAGGATGGCATCATGGCAGGAGTACATGCAGGACAGAACAATCAGAACAATCATGTGATGAAACAGGAAGTAAGAGAGAGGCAAAGATCCCAAAAGAACTATGCTAATATTTTCCAAACCCATGCCTCCAGTGACAGAAAGTCTTTTACTAGGTCCTACCTCTTAAAAATTTCACTTCTCCTGCTCAACATCACCACACTGAGGACCTTAGGCAACACATTTAAGCCATACTCAAACCATAGCTCACCCCTTTGAGATTTCCAATATATTTAGCGTTTAACCCCCCAAGATCACACAGTTAATGAAAGGTGGAACTGGGATTTCAAGTCTGGTTGTTCTGAACTGAGAATCTCTATCTAACCACAGCCTTCTTCCAGCCTTGTGTGCTTAAGCAGTCTTTGCTTTGATGTGCATGGATGTATCAACTTTAATGATGATGAGAAAGAGATTTACATTTGATTTAGTTTTCTATGGGAATATATTCTTTTTTTTCAATTTTTTTATTGAGGAATTTATTTTTTGAACAACCATACAAATTTTTTTTAAACAACTTTATTTAGTTTTTCACATGGCCTTCGTTGCTCCAACACTTAGTTGTGTACGTGGTGCTGGGGTTTGAACCCGGGTCCTTGTGCTTGCCAGGCAAGCACCAAAACCCTGAGCCACCACTCCAGCCCAACCATACAAATTTTTAACAAAATAATATAAAATGTATATAGATTCTGAAGATTATATTTACCCCGAAGAGTCCAATTACCCACCTTTATCCCTCCCTTCTCCTTCCCACAATATCTCTAAAAATGTATTAGGTTGTATAACATTACACCTTATCTGGATTTAACACATGATAATAGACCACCTTTCTCAATGGCCAGGGTCTAGTTCCAGCCTCCACAGATGGGTGAAGACATTTGACCCTTGGTTCTCTGGGTTATGCTGATTTTACTCAGCATGATTTCTTCCATCGCCATCCATTTACCTTCAAAGACTGCAATATCATTGTTTCTAATTGCTGTGTAAAATTCCATGGTATATATGTATTACAATTTTTGGATCCATTCATCCAGTGAGGGACATCTGGGTTGTTTCCATAATTTAGCAATTGCAAATTGAGTACTAGCAAACCATATTTAAAAAACTTATAAAGAAGATAATCCATCATGGTCAAGTAGGCTTCATCCCAGGAATGCTGGTTCAACATACACAAAACAATTAACGTAATTCACCACTTAAACAGAATCAAGGACAAAAACCATATGATGATCTCAATGGATGCAGAAAAGGCCTTTGATAAAATCCAGCACCCTTTTATGTTCAACACTCTAGAGAAGATAGGGCTCAAAGGATCATTTCTGACCTACGTAAAAGCTATATATGCTAAACCCTCAGCTAGTATAATACTAAACGGAGAAAAGCTGAAAGCATTTCCACGAAAATCGGGAACAAGACAAGACTGTCCACTCTCACCACTTTTATTCAATATTGTTCTACGGGAATATATTCTAATTGCTTTTCCCATGCCCTGAGTTTTCTTCCTGTCTACACAAAAAATTGTAATCCTTTATGTTGCTGCCACCTGCTGGTAACATTCCTAACTTACAAAAACAGGCTTTTGAAAGCTTGATTCCAGTCTTTTAGGTGACTTGAGCATTCAAGTCAGAAAGTGACAATAACTCATAACTTCTCCATGACTCTTTCCTAGACATAGACCACCTGGGCCTGTTCATGAGTCTGTTTGAGTCTGTTCCTGGTCCCCTTTCCTACTCAGGTCAAAACAAACAAAACATCCCCTTCCGAACAATTCTAAATTCATCCCCCATCGCGCATCTGTGCCTCTGGCCTCTGTGAGTCTTTTAACAGTCAAGGCTGTTACTGCGTTTACAAAGTCTTCTTTTCAACATCATATCATGTATAAGCTCCCTAAGCCTGTTTCCTGAGCGTGAGATGAAATAATATATGTAAAGTACAAAGCAACCTCTGAATTCTCTCAAATATATCATTAGTACTTGTCTTATTAGTTTCAAAGTCTCAAAGGAACCTGGTTCCTGACATAGCATTTAGTAGTGGCTTCTATGTAGTAGGTGCACAAAAATATATATGTAAATATATGGAATGACCGTGACAGTTGCGTTTCTACTTTGGTCTTTTGTATTTGATAACTTTTCATTAATAGACTAGCAATGACAGAGCCAACTATATAGATGGGAGAGGGCAGTCAGACTTCAAAACCTCCTGTTAAAATGCATACATTTTGCCTGTTTGAGTTCATTAAGGAGCTCCTGTTCTCTTGCCTGCCGTTTAGCTGTCTAAATAACTGGAAATGGAATGATTAGGCTGCATACGTTTTCAATGAGAATGAGAGGACGTAGGGACAAAGTCTGTACAATTGATGATATTGGGAAGATCAGCAGGAAACCTATCACGGGATCCCAGGAAAGAAGGAATATTGCCTTTCTAGAAAGGAGGAGAAGCCTAAGCCTGTTGCTCTGCGTTCAGTATTAGACTACATTGATTCCAAGGTTTCCACATACCAATTGACATCCTGCCTTACCTCTTTTCTGAATAATTAAATTGCTCTTGTTCTGCACTGCCCTTGGCCCTTCCCCAGGACCTGACCATAACCAGCTTTCCTTGTAACAATACCAGCAACATTGGAGTATTGCAAAAATGAGATGTGCCAGAGTGTTCCTGCCTCAGCTGTAGGATTGTTGGGCATCTTTATGTGAGAGGCTAAAAACTCAAAATTCTATAGCACACAAGAACCCTTAAGCAGACTTGGTAATCATTAATCAATTTTACTAGAAAATACCCTCTAAGGGCAAATGAGAGACACATAGAAACCCACACTCTTAGCTGGTTGCAATGACACATGACTGTTATTACAAGTTCTTTTATTCCAAAATTAATTTCTAACAACTATAACATTCAAGTCACACCTCATACTTTTTTTTTAAACCGAAAATTTATAACTTTATTTGACAACCAGCAATGAGTTCTCATCCACATTGACTGTAGATTTTTGAATGTGGTAACGGGGACATAAGTTACCAAAGTATATAGCTTATTTGGTGAAACTTCATCCTCATTACGTTTTCTGGACAATCACACACGGATACGATATGGGACATTTCTTATTCCTTTGGCCCAGACATCTTTGTTGAGCCTGGTATCAATGCGCACATTTGGAGCTCCCATCTCCTGCATGGCAAATTTCCGGATCTCTTTGAGTGCCCGAGGAGCATGCTTCTTGAAGCCCACTCCTCCATGGATGCGCTTGTGAATGTTGATGGTGTATTCCCGGGTCACCACCTCACTGATGGCAGAACAGCCCTTCTTCTTTGTGCCACCCTTCTTTGCGGGAGTCATTCTGCTGGGCCCAAGTTGGAAAGGAAGCCACACGTCATACTTTACTCAATTTTTATTTATATGTACACCTTGTAGTTGCTTACTGGCACAATCAAGATTTTATACACACACACACACACACACTCATATATATATAATCAGTGTAAGATGGTGGTGAAGCAGGGTGGTATGGAAAAGTAAGAGAAGGAAATAGTAACATTTTTGAAGTTCCTTTCCATCACATATTTTGTTGATCTTTTCCTTTATTTTCTTTAATGTAATCACAGTCTGTTTGCATATAATGCTAGGATTCCAATCACCTGTAGTATGTTTCCGTTGTGTGCTTCTCTTAATCTCTTCCATCCCACTTCTGATATTCAGTATCCCAGGATGCAACTTCTCCCCCTACACACACATGCACGCACACACATGTGCACACAACTCTTCTGTTCGCAGAAGCCTTCTTCCTCATAAGGCCGCCTTCTTTATCATTTTCTCAGCTTAGAATCAGTCCACATGCCTTCCTCTTGTCTATTCATAAGTGCTACCACTAAGGAGAAGTGCAATTGACAGCTGTTATGATTTGGATATGAGGTGTCCCCCAAAAGCTCCTGTGTCAATGCAAGAATGCTCAGAGATGGAATTATTAGATTATGAGAAAAACAGCTTAATACAAGGATTAATAATTTGAATGCGTCAACAAGGTGGAAACTGTAGGCAAGTAGGGTGTGGCTGGAGCAAGCAGGTCTTTGAGTTTATATTTGTGTTGCACCTCACTTGGTCTTTCTCCACTTCCCAGCTGCCGTGAGCTGAGCAGGTCTTCTCTGCCACACCCTTTGTCCATAATGTTCTGCCACATCTTCAGCCCAGAGCAATGGAGTCAGCAGACCATGGAATGAATCTCTATAACTGTGAGCCTAAAATAAACTTGTCCTCCTCTAGGTTGTTCTTTCCAGGTATTTTGGCCACAGCAATAAACACCTAACACACACAATAGCTGTAAAGGGAGCATCATTACCTTGAAGGAGTCAGACCCAAATTCTCAGGCAATGCTTCTAAGAGGTAGCTCCTATATTTTTTTAAAAAGAAGAATTTGCCACATAACTAGCTCTCAAGAAGCCTCCTTGTGCTCCCTTCTACACCCATACCCCAAGGGCAAACATTATACTGGTTTATTAGTTTTGTCCAGCTTTGTTCTTTAGTAAAGTAGGATCATGCATATACTCTACTGCATTAGTCTTTTCTCAACAAATATGCTTTTCAAATTCATCCATTATAATAGTTGTCAATGATTTATTATGTTTGCTGTGTAGTATTTCACAATAGAAGGATACTACATTGCTTTTATTCATTCTACTGTACATTGACATTTGAGAAGTCTTAGGTTTTCAAACATTAAAAGTGTTGCTATTCTAATGTGTGCTGGCCACTGTGGTAGCCTCTAAACCTTGTGGTTATTTATATTTTTATTTTAATTAATCATATTTTTAAAAAAACTTAAAATTCACCTCCTTGGAGTTTCATTGGCCACATTTCAAGTGCTGAATAGCCATATGTGGCTATTGAATACCTTATTGGACAATGTAGTCTGTAAAACATTTTCATCATTGCAAAAACTTCTGTTGACCAGCACCATTCTAACTCATGTCTTTTATTGAACATATGGAATTTGGCTCTTTTTAAACAGATTTAATTTTCTAGTTAAATTCTCCATTTTGTCATCTATTTTGTTGATCTCTTCCTCTATTTTCTTTAACATAAGAATCATAGTTATGTTAAGGTCTATTTGTATGCAATATTATGCTTCCAGTCTATTCCATTGTATGCTTCCTCTGATTTTCTTACCCCTTTACATGTCCTCTCATTTTTGAATGTCTATAAATGAACTAGAGACTCTGGGCATTTGACCTTCCACTAGAAAGGGTTCTCCTTTCCTACAGATGGGGTAAGATCCAGTTAATCCCAATCTATTTAACCATTGAGCTGGGTCAGTATTGAGCTCATCTATTTCTAATTTTCCTCTGTTCCTCTGGTATGATTCACTTGGAATTTTGTTTGAGAATTTGTAATATCCATCTCATAAGTCCTAAAATATGGAAGGAGATTCAACTCTCCCCACCAGAAGTTTCCAGACCAACTCTCCATCTTCCTGACTCAATCCTGAAGGAAGTACACATTTCAGATTGATCCCTTCCCATGGTAGGTCTTTCTTTCCTTAACATTATGAGACTATAGAAGAATTAGCTCTGCCTTCTGAAGCTTTTGGTGAGATTTGCCAGCCTCCTGTACAACTCCTGAGCTTAGCAAATGCTCTTGAAAACTCACAATGTATTGGGGTCTTTGAAGTTTTCCATGTTATTTCAGTTCCATATGATCTTTGAATATTTTACTGACCTCTTTCCTTAGCTATCATTTTCTTTTTCTTAGCTACATTCCATTTTCAGAATTGGTTAAGTGTCTGCAGAGAATAAAGATGAATGGCCATGTTCATCTCACCTCATAAAAATTTTACTCCCCCACCTTGGGCTGGAGTGGTGGCTCAGTGGTTACAGCACTTGCCTTGGACATGCAAGGATGCAGGTTCGAACCCCAGCACTATGTACACAACGAAAGTGTCAGAGCAATGAAAGCCACATGAAAAACTAAGTAAAATTGATTCTCTCTTTCTCTCTCATTGTCCCTCTCTCTTTAAAAAAAAAAAAAGTTCTCTCCTCTCTGGGATTTTATTAGTTTACCTGTCCTAGTTACTTCCATAGCTCTCAGACACATTTAACAATTTGGTTGTTGTAATTTAGCTGACTTTTGCTAGTTGTAGCATGAATAATCATTTCTTTTGAGTGCCCAGAATGGAAGTCCTCTTGTCTCTCATGGGGTTTTTGCCTAAGAATTTATTTTTCAATAATACCAATATAGTTCAAATATTTTATTTTCATTAATATTTTAATAGTATATAACTCTGTCATTTTACTTTCAACTTTGCTGTCTTTACATCTGAGGTTCTTGTAAACAGTAAGGTAGACATGAGT
The DNA here is from genome assembly GCA_004027875.1 of Aplodontia rufa. Taxonomy (NCBI): domain Eukaryota; kingdom Metazoa; phylum Chordata; class Mammalia; order Rodentia; family Aplodontiidae; genus Aplodontia; species Aplodontia rufa. The sequence continues at coordinate 10,261 of PVKS010036052.1, read as the reverse complement.
TACTGGGGGTATGGGGTGGAACACTGTGGTCTGAATGGAGTTTGTCTTCTCTAACACAAGTATTGGAATTTAATCCCCACTATGAGGTTCTAAGAGAGTGTAAACTAAATCAGACTATGGTGTTTAAAAGTGGGCCCTTTGGAATGGATTAGGATTTGGTAAGGTGCAATCCCCGTGATTGAATATTGGTGGCTTTATAAGAAAGAGAAATCAGAAGATATACATGCATACATGCATGCACGCTCCCTGTATCTTACCACATAATGCCCTGTGCCACCTCAGGACTCTGCCAGCAAGGAGGCTATCACCAAATGTGTCCTCTTGAACTTGGACCAGAACTGTGAGCCAAAATAAATCTCTTTTCTTGATATCTTACTCAATTTATGGTATTGTTATCAGCAACAGAAAAGGGACTAATATGTAACATCAGTGATAGAAATTACACTCACTCTGTGAGGCACTGGCTCCTAGAAGTGGAGAGCTAGAACCTGGTCCTCTCTCCAAAGTAATTGATGAGGATGAGTCATACTCAGGGGAATGCTCCAAAGGGAAATTACTGTGCTTAAAGTGAGGAAATCACTGTTTCTGGAGGATTCTTAGGAGCAGGCTACTGATAATACTATAAAAATAGTTTTAAGGTACTATTTTACCTGCTCAACCACTTCTTGAGGAAAGAATAGATGGGGATTTTTTTTCAGGGACAATTAATATTTTACCAAATAGGGAATACACTTGGAAGTCTCAGTTGCCCCCTCCTCCTCCCAGCTCCTCTTGAGGACTGTGGGAAACCCCACTCTCTTGAAGAGCTTCTGGCTCTGATCGACTGTAAAGTGAACAGTTGCTAATGGAAGAAGGAAGCCCACAATAAACACTGGAAAGCCTCACTGTAGACTAGACACAAACCTTTCCAAAAATAGGAGTAGGGGAAATAACCCGAAAGGAGGAAGCTTCCCAGGTGATTTTAAGAAAAGACTCTCAGAGACCTCAAGTGAATTCTTGTGTTTACAGTTTATTCAACAGAAAAGAGACCAACCCACTGGCTTTGGGGCCTACTTTGCCCCATGAGCAACTGGGATCAAGAGGATTCCATCATACCCCATAGAGGAAACAATAAGGGCTTTCTCCAGATTGCCACTGACAAAATTTAGGTTCCTTGGTCTGCAGCAGCATTTTCTTCTTTTACAGAGAAAGAACTTATTGGAAGGGTTGTTGATTGACATAGGAATGGTTCCCTTCAGTGGGAATAAAGGGGTTGCCAAAAGCAAGAGGAGTGTGTCCTGAGAGCTGGATGATAGGGCTGAAGGACTTGTTTTCAATTTCCATGTGAAGACCAATTCTACCCATCCTGGGGTCAGTTTCCATCTCAAAATTCAAATGCTCCCCTTGTACAATCATAGGTTTCCCTTTAGGGGTGACTGACATCATTGAGGAGGGCATAATAACCTTCTCAGGGGCCACAGCCTTCATTTTAGGAGGCATTATCTTCTTATTGAGGCTCTCTGTCTGAAAACGCAGACGGGCTTCAGCTATCCCTGCAGTGGTCATAGACTTACTGTCCACTGAAGTCATAGTTTTTGTCCCAGGGACCTCAGTTGTTCCTCGTAGAGCTACAGTGTGTTTTTTAGGAGTCACACGTCCACCTCCAGGGATTGTTGTCATATTTTTCTGCTTTCCATAGACTCCAGGGGTCATAGCCTCTCTTCCTAGGGGAAAAAAAATCTTAATATATCGATATTCAATGTATCTGTCACATGCAGTCCTTCAGAGTCAGATCCTAAAGCATTCCTAGCAGATGAGAACCCATATTGTGGCAAGACGGTTGATGTAAACTCTAGAGAAAATCATCAGAAAATGATGAGATTCCTATCTCTTCCTTCTTATGTTGCTAATTGCTGAAACGACTAGAAGCACTCCAGGGCAGGAGCACCCCCAGCAAGACCTATTGCTCAAGTCCCTATTCCTTACTTGTTGAATTCTCAAGGAGGAACCTCCTGTGTTTCTGCACATTTTAGGAAGCACCAGGAACAACTCTGAGGACAAGGACAGCTTGTTGCGAACTTTAGGAACATTAGGTTGGAGCTGCCTGAACCCCAGTCTTGTCTGTAAAGTGAGGACTATGAACAATATCTAAGAATTTGCAGCTCTTGCATGCTAGGTTCCATCTCTTAACTGCCAGGGAAGCTTCTACTTTCAAAAAGAGATATCAAAAGAAACCAAATCCCCTTTTCTAGTCCTTGTCCATGAAAGCAGAACAAAGAAACAAAGAAATAAGCTAACATATATTGAGAGATAACAATGAGCCAGTGTGGTTTTTATTCCATATCTCATTTAGTTATCATGGTAATGTCATGAGCGTGAGGATTATTTCCATTTTACAGATAGGGCAAAGGAACTTCAAAGAGATCAAATAAGGTCCATGTGTCCCAACCAAGATTAAAGAATACACTGCTGACATCAAAGTTCATTGTCTTCACTCAGTGTCATGTGACCTCATCAAAGAATTTAGGCCTAGCAGAATGGACCCACCCAGGGCCTGGTTATACAAATTCCAATCACAGTTTCTGGGTCCTAGCTACTTACCTTCCTTCACCAGGAGATCATTCAACATGTTTAAAAGTGGGAAATGACCACTGCCACAGAAAGCTCCGTTGACATCATCCATGTCCAATGTCCACACCATGGCACCCCCAAAATTCTCTTCCTTTACAAACATTGCCTGTAAAAGTAACAGTCAGCCACCATGCTGTTCTGGCCATCCTCCAGACTGGGTTCAACGGCACACCCAGAAGATGAGCCATCAGAAGGTAATGTAGCAGCGTGGTTAGGGGTATAACTTGTATTTGAATATAGCCTCTACCACATATTAGCTATGGGACATCAGAAATATTACACAGATTTTATGTGTCCTAGTTGCCTAAATTGTAAAAAATACTAAAAATGAATAATAATTTTCAAATAGAAAGAATTCCTATATGTACATACTACAACACAGATGAAACCTTGAAGACACAATGTTAGTGAAATAAACCAGACCAAAAATGACAAATACAGTATGGTTCTACTTATATGAGGGACTTAGAGGTGCCTCTTATGAGTCATAGGCCTGCTCAGAATCAGAAATTTCCCCTTAAAATGCCCACAGGTTGCATACTAAACTCCACTAGCATCTATGCCCCTCCACTTAAAAAAAAAATTTTGCTCCACCTAAATTCTTTAAATCTGTGACAAATTTTCTCCCCACTGAGTCTTTCCCCCATGCAATCTTCTCCTCATGCTCACCTCCCTCAGGAAGTTCTCCCTGACTTCCCCATTCCTGCCACATGTCAGTGATATTCATGGAGTGCTCAGGATGAACTACCCTGTATTGATATTTATCCATTGTGTAATCATCTGGTCCAAACCACAAAGAAGAGATTGTCACCAAAGAGCTGTGTGACTGAGAAATATTTATTCCCTCATAACTGACATTCTTTCTTTTCAAAATCAGAGAATTGTACTAGATAGGATCATGAAATGCACACATGCACACTAGCAAACACACACACACACACACACACACACACACACACACACACACTATACAGATGAGGGTCCACACAAGCCAATGGGAATCTCCATGCTAGAGCAAGAAAGAAGTAAGGTCTCACCTTGTGATGGAAGCTCCTGATGTCATCATAGCCAACCCACTCATTCCCTTTGTAGGCATATGGGACATATTGATAGTCAATCCAGTCCTTTGTTGCTTTCTGGACAAAGGAGCAAACCTGCCAGGAGGACCACAGGTGAGTCCAATGAAGTGCCATAGAGTGAAGCAACGTGCCCTGGGATGGAGAGCGCCAGAAGCCCTCCCCAGGGAATGAGAAGGTGGACCATGGAGGGAGTGGGGAAGCCCATCACAAAGGACCTCCTCTCTCTCTTTCCTGAGTTTTCCTTTCTTCTTTCTTCTGAATAAGTTCCTCCTGTTACCTGTTCCTTCCTCTAGTGCTCATGATGGAAAAAGAGAACAAGGACTGCAGGACCTGCTTAAGAGGCCAAACCAGGGTTTGGTAAATAATACCAGCACTGAAGTCCTAAGAGGAACATACCTGACTCTTGACCACACCCATAACATTTTCAAAGCGTTTTCATAAACAAATCTCTCCTCTGTTCATTTGATCTCAATACAAACTTCCCCACATTGGCAGTTATTAAACTAACACTTGATCCTCCAGTAGATTTAAAGGTATTGAAGGCAGGGAAAATAGGTTGTCATAATCCATCAAGCATTTGAGTGTCCACCAGATGCTCAGCCTCGTGCTAGAAACTGTGCACTGCAAGGAAGTAGAGGTGTTCAAGCTATGCTGCACAAGTCTATGTCTAATCCATTTATTTTTTTTTCTTCAGTGCTTTACAGATTCTGTTAAAGTCTCTTTGATGCATGATGCCCTTCCAAAACATTATTTCAACTATACCATCACTCATAGCCATGCTCCACTGGACTAATGGGAAAACATCTCCAGCCATCCAGAACAGAGCAGAGTGTAGAGGTATCCTTGGCACCTCCACTACTGCCTATGATAAGGCTTTATTTCTGCATCTGGTGCCCTCCACATCTGTGTCTTTGTACCCCAGTCCTACACCTGCCCATTTGGATTCTCCTGTGCTTCAAATTTTGCTCAGAGTCCACCTGCCCCTTATTAAGATGTTTCCAGTTCTCTATTGCCACACACTCAAGTGGCTCTTATCATCTCCTCTCATGTCTTCCACTCCCTTGGATACACATCTATTTCCTCTACTCCATCTTTGTTAAGATGGAGATTAAGTGGGGAATTGGAGTAGAGGAGAAGAAACCTGTAATAGAAGATGTCTTAAAATTGCTTCACAATAACCATGTTGTGGGGAAGCAGGGAGGCAGAGAAGAAAGAGAAAATAATATTGGCCATGGATTAATGATCGAAATTGAGAGCTAGACAGAGGTCCCTAACCCCATCACCTCATAATAAGCCAAGATGCCGGCTTCCTTGGTGTACTCTCCTGGAGACCCTGGTCCTGTCGCTACAGCCTGCAACCCATTCTGAGAGGCTCTGAGGAGGCGAAAGGTGCGTCCATAGGTAGGGAACCCCATCATGAGCTTCTCTGCAGGTGCCCCAAGCTTCCGCCAGTAATTCATAGCATATGCCTGCAGGCAGGAAGAACACAATCCTCCCTGTTACTAAGAGCCAATGGCCTAGGCTCAGGAAAAGACGTCTGGGTCACCTGAGACCTTCCCTTCTCTTACCGAAGATTTGGAGTCTTCAGGAAAAGAGTACAAGGGGCTATTATGTCCTGTGAACTTTTCCCAGCTTCCATGAAAGTCGTAAGACAAGACACTGATAAAATCCAGGAGTCTGTAAGGCACAGAAGAGGAGATACAAAGATTTTTGAGTCAGATCATTACAGTGCTGACTAAGGAGCTGTGCATTGGTCACCTGGGCTTCCCTGCTCTCCCTGCCTACAGGGCCTGTCCAGACTATGCTAGAGATGGAACAAACCACTAATTAGGGTCAGCTGCACACAGGCTCTATGCATCCCGAGAATATCTGTGGAGGTAGCCAGGAATCTGACAAGAAAACAAATATATGCAGGCCTGACTTGTGCTAGCAAAGGTCTGTAGAAATCGCCATGAGTAACAGTAGAAATCCCATATCAGTAAGAGAGCTTCTGTCCTTCTACCGATCAGGAAGCCACTGGAATCCACCTCTCCAGAAGACTTTCACAATCACTAGGTGGACCTGGGCATGTGCCAGGTTAGAGGTATAGGATTTACATTGATGCTCAAATTTAATTTATCTAGCCAATCCCCTGAGTATCATGCTTTTTTCCATTTTAAAGCAGAAGAATTTGAAACTCAGACTAATTTGCCTAAGGTCACCCAGCTGTGTGAAGGCAGCACTCTCAAGTCTACCTGGCTATAACTCCATTCCTACTGGGCCCTCACCTTTCCTCCAAACCGAAACAGCTCTCTCTAGTGCAATCACACTGAGAAACACCACACTCTCTCTTTTTCTGCATCTGCCTCAGTTTTCTCATTTGTAAATGCTTAATTGTTGAGGTTTGAGAAAATCAGCACAGAATCAGCTGTCCAGATTCATGTGCTATCTCATCTTTTTATTTTTGCAATGGAGATATGATCTGAAAATTGTCCTGTTTGGGTCAGCTCATCCGTCCCTCTGCTGCCAGCAGCTCCTGCACAGTATTTGTTTATAGCTGAGTTCTAGGGAGGAGAAGGTCAGGCCCATGGCGTTCTCTCCTGTGAGATCCAACAGTGGGTCATGGAGAAGACTCTACCTATGATAATGTTGTTGTAGGCCAGTACTACAGTCCTTCCCGGTGATCTTCTAAAGAAAGCCCCAGGGCATATACAATGGAGCTGTGTCTCATCGCAGCCTATGCTCCTCAGCCCATCCCCAAACCTCACTGACCCCAGGGCAAGCACAGGGACCGTGCTTGAACAACTCTGAGGTTCTCAGCTTAAGATGCCCCCTTCCCTCCAACATTTGTCCAGGACATCCACTCACTTCCCTAGAAGGGGTACGTTATAAGATGTTTCGATGATGTGTGGGACACCAGAGACAGCAGCGGAGAGCAGCAGCCTGGGACGCCTGGTGAGCAGCGCCTCCTTCTGGAAGGCATCAAGGAGCTCCTAGAAAGAAAGAACCAGGCAAAGCAGTCAGGGAGAGAACACAGCACCCAACAGACATTTACTGAGCTCCCTGAGCAGGGCCCAAGGACTTAGAGGTGAGGCAGAAACAGGTCCTGTGAGGAGGACAGATGGGCCAATGTGATAAGTGATTTCCCAGAAGAGATGCAAGCAGTCTGGGAGCACAGAAACCAGACTGACAATGCCTGAGGGAGAACAGGAGATTACACCGAGAAGGCACATAGACTAGAGGGCCGGAGCAGGACCCCACACAGACGGAGAAAAGAACAACCACGGGACCCTGCTCTGCAGCAAGTTGGCCCAACAGCTCCAGGCCAATGGCAGTAAAAAAAACATTCTATTTCTTTTCTGCTGCCCCTGCCCTTGGCTCCCCCACTGCCATGAGCCCAAAATTGATCAAAAGTAGAACCATTTCTGGATCCTGGAGCTTCCAGACTGGCCTTACTTGAATTAAGAAGCAAAAAGTCCTCCGGTCACGCATGGGGCTGCCTCTCAATCCAGGATACAAGAAGAAAAGGTCGAGACCATCAAATTTATAGGTCCTCAGGAGGGATATAACTGAATCAATAAACTTCTCACGGTTGATGGATGTGGACAGCATAGTGGTGAACCTGCAGGCAGAGCGGAGACTGAGGCTAAGAGCACTGTCCACAGCGCCCCAGCCACCTCAGGGCCCCTTGCAGGTTTGCCTGCCATAACTACTCAACTCCCACCACCTGCCCTAGAGCTGACGTTCTTCCTCTGACTGGATTGGGGGCGGAAAAATGAGCCTAGGGCCAGCGCTTTCCAGAAGAATCTATGAGCTAATCTGGGTCTGGGCTGCATAAGTTGGCACAAGAGGTCAGGGCTTCGATAAGGAGTTTCTGGCCCGCAGCTCTTTTGTTCACTTGTTTATTTGATTTTTTTTTCTGTTTTAGCTTTTTTTTTTTTTTCCTCTTCCATTGTGAAGATACTTTGGGAAAAATTACAACATACGAAGCTGAAGTTCTGTGGATGGACAATGATTAGAAAATAATCACTCAGAAATAGGCCTGGGTTCCATTGTCTGTTTGCTACCTCTCAGCTGGGTGACCTCTGAGGGATTCTTGGGAGAAATCTGGTAAGTTCCTTAACACCTGATACTATTCTTTTCCTACCATCTTGGAATACACTTCATAAGCTTCTCCCTGGTAGTCAAGAGACGGTGTGTGCACAGTGCCCTGCCCAACATCTGGCGCATCGCAAGAGTTCGGGTGGGAAAGGAGAAGCTTGGGTTTAGGAAGAGGCAGTTGTCAGGTCACAGCAGAAACCCTTTCTCCGTCGTATCTGCAGATCCCTTACAAGGGGCATCCTCACACACCTCAGGCCACTGGTTCTGCCTCTGAGGTGAAAGGGCCAGCAGGCATCTGCCCCAGGCCTCAGCCATCTCCACGTTGCCTCACGCAGGGTGCAGTGCCGACCAGAGCAGCCAGTACATGATGCGTGGGTACCGTGTGTCCAAGCACCAAGACAGGCACTTCATTGGTTTCTTCCTTTTTTGCATCACTGCCTTTGAGGTTGATGTCACTGGCTCTATTTACAAAGTGAGGATATTGGGGCTGGAGCGGTGGCTCAGCGGTTATGGTGCTTGCCTGGCATGCGCAAGGATGCGAGTTCAAACCCCAGCACCATGTACACAATGAAGTATTGGAGTAACGAAAGTCACGTGAAAAACTAAATAAAATTGTTTCTCTCTATCTCTCTCACAGTTCCTTTCTCTTAAAAAAAAAAAAAAAGTGAGGAAACTCAGGCCCTACGAGGTTTGGGCTTTATTATTCTCATCCTGCACAAGATTCCTCTCCTTAGATACAAGACCCCTGCTTCTTATGAAGGACTGTAGGCTCATTTGTGCATTCCTCATTCTGTTTCTCATTTCCTTCCATCTGCTGGAGCTTCCTTGTCCCCTGTGATAAGTCGCCTGGGCCTTTGAATCCAGGGTCTGAGCAGGACTTAGAGGTGTATCTGCATTGGCTTTGCTGTCCTCATGGCCAAGCAGGCTTCCATCCTCACTTCCAGTCCACCTACTCTACCTCCCAGAGACGAAGACAGCAGCATCTCACCTCATTGTGCCAAAGTTCCACCCTCCGATGGACAGCAGTGTCTTCAGCTCCCTGTTCCTGGGGTGTGGGAGAGAGGGTTGTTAAGCTGGGTCCTCTCTCCAGTGCTGCTATTGTCACTATTGCTTTGCTTCACTTATTGGAAGAACAACAGGAAACGGGAGATGGGAGACAGGGGAAGGAAAGGGGGAAGGCAGGGGAAGGGAAGGAGAGAGAAGAGCATAGGAAAGGGGAGGAAAGGAAAAGAGGGACTAACAATCGGCTCAAGGGGCATCACAGTCCCACAACTCCAAGGCTGTACAAAGTTCATCAAACTCCTCCACATTCTCACCATGTTTCCAGAGCAAAAGGAAAGAGTAGTCTGAAATGTTTCTCCTCACTTGTTTCCTTATATGATAAATATTTGTTGAGCAATGACTACGTGCCATTGACTGCTTTAGGTGCTTGAGAGACACCACAGGGAACAACACAGACAAGCTCCTCACTCTCAGGGAGCTTATGACCCTGCAGTGACAAAATCTTCCATTGGGCACAGAAAGAACCCAGGAGTTCTGGACAGGGAGTAAAATTAAGCAAGCACTTAATGAGCACCAACTCAACCCAAACACTGACTAGCTAACTGGGCGTACAGAGATATAGGAGGCACTGACCCTACCCTTCAGGGGCTTGCAGCTCGGGGATCACAGGCAATAAGCAGTAATAAAAACACTAACATTTGTTGAGCATTTGCAATGCTCATGCCCTGTTTGAAGCACTTTAACACCATTAATATCTGAAATCCTTACAATTGGACTCAAAGGGTGAATGGTGGGGAGAGGATTACCCGGCAGAGAGGAGAGAGATTACACCCCAAGGAGAGACAACAGCAACCAGCAAAGCAAGGAGCAAGGAGGAGCTCAAGATTTTCACCAACAGGGAGTTCTTAAATTGGGGGTGCTGGGGAGCCCCATTTGAGACTAGGACTGGAACAATCAGAAGAAAGTCTAAGAGTAAGTAGAGAAATAGACTTAATTCTCTTTTACCTACAAAGTTTGAAAATCCAACCCCATCTCCAGTATGAACACACCTCTCCTTGAGTTGGGTGAATTGCCTGTAGGCAAAATCTCCATCCCGGGAATTCTCAGCAATAATCTGATTGTTGTTCATTGAGGCAAAAGCAAATATCAGATGGGTACACAGAAAGGGATCCACGTCTTCAGGAGAGACAGAGGCAGAGTTTTGGCGGGCATGTGCCCAATTGGTGAAATAACACACCAGTTTGTAGGCAGCACCTGATAAGGAAGAGCATGCATTAGTTGGTAGAGAACGAGGTGGCAACCCTCAGTTTCCCAAGAGCAACGTGAACACAAGCCCAAGAGGCCACCATCCCCCAGTAAAACCCCAAAGATACTTGAGTTCTGGTCCCTTCCCCACTACAGAGATTCCAGGAGTGGGAGGAGATGAGTTATGATATCCTGATCTGAAAGGATCCTCAGGTCTGGATCCTGATATAACAGTGAGCAACACA
>PVKS010036051.1:0-19631 GCA_004027875.1 Aplodontia rufa | reverse complement strand
AAAAAAAAAAAAAAAGAAAAAAAAAACTGGAAAGGATCTGGAGTCTTTTCCGTCCTTCCTGGACTTGATTTCTCGGTAGTTCGGTTGTGGCGACCACGCCACAGCATTGGAAATTCTTTTCTTGTGATCATTACTGTTTTCCTCCCACCTTCCTGAATACCTGCTCTGCTCAGGAGGGCTCACTGACTCCTTCCTTTGAACACACCTGAAATGTTATCTAGTTCTCAGTCTCTTGTGGTTTCAACAATCATTCAAATATCTTCTGCAGCCATATTTCCATCTTGGGACATAGTCCTTTGTCCATAACTATCTGTCAGTTTTTGCTTCCTCCTGTGTAAATGAGGCCATCACCCATCTTATAGGGTTATGGAGAATATGAAGCAGGATAATACGCACAGTGTGCTATTTAAATGTAAGTCAGCCAGGTATGGTTGCACATGCCTATAATCCCAGCAGCTCCGGAGGCTGAGGTAGGAGGATTGCAAGTTCAAAGCCAGCCTCAGCAATTTAGTGAGGCCATAAACAACTTAGCAAGAACCTGTCTCAAAAAAAAAAAATAAAATAAAAAAAGGACTAGGGGTGTGACTTAGTGGTTAAGCACCCCCGAGTTCATTCCCTGGTATAATCAATTAATTGGTTAAATAAAATAAAATAAAATGTAGCTATTCTCATATCTGGCATATGTTGTTACAGTGGTACCCCAAAGTGGCAACTTTAGGGAATTAACATACATAAAATAAATACAAACTCAAGATGCATGTTCTCTAGATGCATGAACCTTTCCCCCAGTAATTCAGAAGCCTCCCTTCTAAATCATCGCTGGAAAGACCAATTACCACTTTTTTTTTTTTTTAAAGAAAGAGGGACAGTGAGAGAGACAGAGAAAGAGAGAAACAACTTTATTTAGTTTTTCACATGGCCTCAGTTGCTCCAACACTCAGTTCTGTATGTGGTGCTGGGGTTCGAACCCGGGGCCTCGTGCTTGCCAGGCAAGCGCCGAAACCGCTGAGCCACCGCTCCAACCCCCACCAATTACCACTTGACTAGACTGCAGAGCATTTGGGCACTTTGTACTGATTAGTCAATTACAGCTGACTAAAAATGTGTCCCATTTTCACAGCAGTGTAGAGCACCAATTCCAGCAAGAAAAACCAGAAGACAGCCTGGCTCCAGACTTGACTTTTGCCCATGGAGACCTGAGCCGGCTCACACTTCCTGCCTTGGCTTCCACGGTACAGCTCTGCATCCTTGACAGAACACAGTAGGGGACATTTGCCTCCGGGGGATTATTTGGCAATGTCTGGAGACATTTTCAATTGTCAGGAGCAGCCAAGGGACAGGGGGCTGGGGACGGTTGAGTGTGTGGTGCGAGTACAATTGATATCTAGGGGGTGGAAGTCAGGCATGCTCCTAAATAACCCAGGATACGCAGGACAGCCACATCTCCCAGCAAAGACTTATCCAGCCAAAACTTCCACAGTGCCAAGGTAGAGAAATCTGGGGGTACTGTATTCTACCATCCTAACCCTTTCCATTCCAGCCCATCCTCCGAGGAGTCCTCTAGCATGTCAACACATCAGAGTTATAACTTGAGCAGTGATCCACATTAGCAAAACAAGGGTGACTTTTCCTCCTTGGAGTCACCTTTGCCTTTCTTGGGGTGAAGCCAGTACCAGGAACCTCCAGGGAGAGAGCTGAGACCCAGCAGAAAGGGCAGACTAGCAGAGAAGGAAAAAAGTTTTTTCTTCTCACACATTAAAGGGTGACTCTGTAGAAGGAAGAAGATTCCTTTCCTCAACTATGCAGGTTTGAGGTCTGTGGTGGATAAAAAGATTTTCTTTCAGGCAATGTGCTGAACCTGTGGGGCATGAGAGAATGAGTTCTGGTTGGTTGGGGTTGGCTTCTCTTACTAGCCAATGAAGGAGCCTGACGAGACACTACCTACGTGTTAGACTTGAGTATTGTGTTCTAGTGTGAAGGAAAGAGCTTCTCAGGAAACTTTAGTGATTTCTTCCTGGTCCTAGGGGAATTGAGAGATGAGACCTGGACTTTTTGGTATATATATATATTTTAGGAGCAAGGGACAGTGAGAGAGAAAAAAAATGACAGAATCAATTTTATTTAGTTTTTCATTTGGGTTTTGTTGCTCAGACACAGTTGTGTATGTGGTGCTCGGGTTTGAACCTGTGTACTTGCACATGCCGGGCAAGAGCCATAACTGTTGAGACACTGCTCCAGCCCCTGGTCCATGGCTCTTACCCCATCAGACCGGCCCACATATCCCTTTCTACCTGAAGCAACACATTCTCCTGGGGAGGCTATGGAGCCTATGATTTCATTTGAGTTTTCTGTTCTTTCATTTCTCAATCACTTCATGTTTTTAAATCCCATTATTCCTCTTGGTAGATGTTAGATCAATTTCAGGTAGCTAGATGGGGGCAGGGTATCAGGCAGCCCATGTGCATGAAGGAACAACCAATCAGATGCTGACAGATGAAAACCAATGGTGTCTCATAATCACCCAATGATTGATGTAGTCACCAGCCAATCCCCAAAGGATATGAGACCCCCAAACTTCCCCTGCCCACCCCAGAATATAAAGTCACTGCCCAGCTGGGGCTGTGTGTGACTTCCCCAGTCCACCCTCACTCTGGCAGGCTGATCCCAATAAAAGGCTTTGCTCAGCCACTGTTAGGTCTGACTCATTTTTAAGCATCTGCACCTGAACTTACATTTGGTGCCAAACACATGTGTTCTGATTTTTCCATTTGGTGCTGAAATCCAGGAGGGTTTTGGGCCTCCCCCTCCAGGGTTGAGGTCCACCCTCTCCCACAGATGAACCAGGAAACTCCTACACTGCTTTGTTTCCCTTCATCTGGGCTGACAGAAGTGGAGTAAGTTTCTTTGCATTTCCCTTGGCCTTCCAGTTACACTGTCTGTCACAGGGTCTGTCCATAAGTCACGTGTGTCACAGACTCCTCCACCCATTCCGTTCCGCGCCCCTATAGGCTGAGATGTCCTGGCCTCGGCCCACCTGACTCTCTCAAGACTTACAGCACAAGTGGCTGGTCTTTTACTTGACCCTTTGGAACTTTTGACTTTTAAATCCTTACTGATTTGGGCAATTATTATCACCGGACAGGGAAATGGTCAGAGATGTCACATGTTCAGGCCTTTGGGGATTTGCACTCTCACACTGCCCCCCCTTACTTAGGTCAATCCTTTTCCTCCTTCCCTCACACCTGCAGTACCTCTGCCCCTTTCTCCTACAGTTATGGCTCTCCTCCTTCTCCAAACCTTCCTCCCTCATTCTCTTTATATTTAGAACTGTTGATTACTAGTATTGTCGAGAAGCACTACTTCTAACAGAAAAGCATGAATTAAGACATGCCATCAACTACAGGATAGTTAAGATCTAATGCTGACTTCTACTGTTATTAAACAAAAACAGTAACTATAATGGTATTCCCACTTTAAGACTGGTGAAACTGGCCTGCTGGATGTTTAATACTAAAACCAGATTACCAAAGTTAAGATAGTTAAAGGGTTAAGGAAATAGTCAATATTTTGGCACTTGCCCTATTTGGTCAGCCAAAACTCGGGGGACAATGGAACTTCTCTACAGGCTTGGCAACTCTGTGTAACATGACCTCCTGATCAGGTGGATCAGGTGGTACTAGAGAACAGAAAGCCACCTAGTGTGCATGCTGCAAAGACAGGAAGGTCATTGGGCAGGGAGATGTCCCTGTTGCTTCCAAGCGAAGCCACATGTGGTCAGCAAGACTCTGATCTATCCTGGCAGATGGCACAACTGATAGAAAAGAGCCAAGAGGCTTTTCACAAGTTTCTCAAGAATTACCCTGGCAAATCTCAGCTGACTTGTAGTAATAGATAGGAACAAGATCAATTTTGATCAAGGTGGTCTTAAATACCTGGCAAGAGAGTATAACCAAAGCTCAGTCCTACATGGACATTTATCGACAGAGACAATGGCTCTTTTTAAAAAAAAAATTACTTGAGGTGCATGCTTATTAGTTCTCTCAAAGATAGATAAAACTGGGAAGTTACACAGCCAAAGGAAATATCTCTACCAGACAAGTTAACACTAAAGACTAAACTGTTGTACAGAATCACTTCGGACTACAGCCCAAGGATACATAAGCCATTTTAAAAGCTAGATGCCACATTTAGAGGGGGTTCCCCTATTTTACAACTCTTCAAAGAACTTTTCTTACTGTTACACTTCCTCTAACATCTATTGCCCAAGTTTCCTTGCAGAACCACCAAGCAATAGATCTCCTGACAGCAGACAAAAGGGAAACATGTCTACTCCTAAAAGAGGAATGCTGCTACTACATCAATAAAACTGGGCTGGTTGAGAAAAATATTGAAACTCTCAGATGTCTGAGCGAGAGGATTAGGCAGCAGTAGTCAAATGACCCTTGTCTAGGATGGCTAAACTCCACTCTTGTCACCTGGCTGACTCCCATCCTTACTCACATATTAGTGACAAGACTTCTTCTAATGACTGCTCCTTGTCTCCTCAGGTTCACCTGAAACCGCATGAGCAAGGTCGCTGGAGTAACATACAACCAAATGCTCTTGCACTCTTATAGCCACCTCCCTACCAACAAACCAACACCCAAACCTTCCCCTCCCCCACAATGCCCCATAAACAGCAGGAAGAAGCCAGATGGAAATCGATGCCCTGTATCACCAAAAAGGTTTGGGATGTTAGGGCGATTTCAGGCGGCCAGATGGAGGCAGGGCATCAGGCAGCCCACACCCGTGAAGGAACAACCAGTCAGATGCTGGCAGATAAAATCAAATGGCATCTTGCAATTGCCCAATGATCAATGTAGTCACTAGCCAACCCCTGAAGGACACAAGACCCCCAAACTTCCCCTGCCGACCCCAGACTATATAGTCACTGCCTGGCCGGGGCCGCGTGTGACTTCCCCAGCACCCTCACAATGGCAGGCTAGTGAACCTTGCCCAAGAGCCGCTGATCCCAATAAAAAGGCTTTGCTCAGCCACTTTTAGGTCTGACTCCTTTTTAAACATCTGCACCTGAACTTACATTTGGTGCCGAACACCCACGCCTGATTTTTATAGTAGAGATCTTACTTTTTGTCCTCTCATTAAAAAAAGAGTAAGTTCCAACTGCAATGGCATAGGCCTAATCTCAGTAGCTCGGGAGTCTGAGGCAGGAGGATCCTGAGTTCAAAGCTAGCCTCAGCAACTTAGAGAGGACCTGTCTCAAAAAACAAAACAAAACGAAACGAAACAAAACAAACAAAAAAAGTGAGTGAGAGAGAGAGAAAGGAAAGAAAATGAAACAACTGGCATTGCGGCAGATGGAGAATTTAGAAATGCAATTCAACTTGTGTGTCCATTAGCACGAGAAATTATTTCCACTGGTTGTTTATTCTACCGTTACAGCAATTTTTTTTTCACCTGACCCTCTCAAGGCTCACCTGTCTAGCTGATCACTGTGCTCCAGGGGAGAAGTTACAAAGACAGGAGGTGGTTGGTCCTCCTTGTCATTGTGTGATGCAAATTCAAAGGGAACAGGCCTCAGATATAAATGGAACTCTTCAAAACCCATCTCCTGCGCCAAGTCCTTATAGAGTCTGAAAGAAAAAGGGCGCCAAGGACACTTGTTAGTGTTTTCTCCTGAAAGGAAAGGAAGCCATAAGAAAACCAAGACGGCTACGTAAGTACAAAAGCAAAAATCACAATGAAAGTTGACCAAGTATTGTGGGAAGTGAATGAACCACGAGGCCTCATGTTCTGCTCTTGCTGTGATGGTTACAGTCGAAGACAGTTAAAGTAGAAGGTGCACTTGCTCAGTTCTTGTTTCCTGAAGGTTGGCTTCCGTCTTCAGAGCTCTTATGAGGTCACCAATGTTAGCCTCCATTCAGTGTTCACCATTTCCTCTCAGTGCCCTTCACAGCTGACCCCTCTGCCCTCTGCTTGAAGAAGATCCTTGTTCTCCTGAATCCAAGATCTTATACTCCTGCCTCCTGACCATTCTTTCTCATTTTCAAATTCTGATGTTTTCTGAGCTCTAGACCGGGTGCTCTTGTCATCTACTGTGTCCTCTCTCTGAGCAGAACATCCAACCCCAGGCCCTAAAATCACCCCCTCATGTAAAAATCCATGACTCTCGCCTTGTCTTGACTCCACTCTTAGCCCCAGCCCCACATTTCCACCATTTGCAATGTCCCTCTGGCATCTCAGGCTTGCATATCTACAGTGCTCTCTCCCTCTCTTCGTACTCCCATTCCAACACATTTCGCATTTTGAGAAGCAGGTCCACAAAGGCTGAGTTCAACTAGCACCTGTATAAGTTAGCTCAGGCTGCTGTAACAAAGCACCACAGAAGCACAATAAGTGTCTAGTGGCTTAAATGACAGAAATGCATTGTCTCACAGTCCTGGAGGATGGAAGTCTGAGCTCAAGGTGTCAGGGTCGGTTCTGTCTGTGGACTGTGAGGGCAGGATCTGTTTCCAGCCTCCTTCCGCAGCTTGTGGATGGCTGTCTTCTCCTCCTGCCTTCACATCCTCTTTGTTCTGTGTATGTCTGTGTCAAATTTCCTCATTGTAGGACACGAGTCATGTTGGACTAGGGCCCACCCTGATAACGGCGGTGTAATTCCATTACATCTTGAAAAGATTCTAGATTCAATTAAGGTCACATCCTGAGGTACTGGGGTTAGTTCTTGAACATATAAGTTGTAAGGGACACAATTCAATTCATAGCAGCCCCCCCGATCCACTTCAAAAGAATAAAATTCTCCTTTCTCTAAGCTTTCACAGATGAGTAGACTATCATTATTACACTATACTGTGGATAATTTTCACATCATGAACTCTTCAAGAGCAAGGATCATAAATCATGGAGAGGCAGTGTCAGAGAGGTAATAATATCTTGACTAATAATTCAAATTCTGTTTCTATTATTTTCTACTTATATGATCTTTGGCACATTACTTAAATTTTCTGACCCTCTATTTCCTTGCTGATACAGTGTTTGCGTCTACCTCATAAGAATTAAATGAAATAATACACATAAAGCCTCTAGTAAAGATCCTAACTAAAGCAGGTCCTTGATAAGGGTTGGTGGACAACTGGACTCTGTCTACAGGGCCTCTCATGGGGACCAGAACACAACAGCACTCATACATGTTTGCAATAAACTCTGTAGTTTCTTATTTTTACCACTTATGGAACACATCCACTAGATGTCTTAACATCATTTCATGCTTACAATTAAAATATTACTCAGCAATTTCTCTCTTCCCTTACCCTCCACACTTCTGTCAGACCTGGATGTCATCATCAACTTACCTACCTCCTTTCTCAAGGCCTCTACTACTCAACTTCATTCCATTCAAAAGCAAATTCAACCAATATTCCCTAAGTGGCACAGGCTCCATACCAAGTGTTATGGCTTGAATGTGTTCCCCAAAGTTTATGAGTTGGAAACTCCATCTCCCACATAACAGTGTTAAGAGGTGGAACCTTTAAGATGAGATTAGGTCATACGGGCTCTGCTGTTATCAAGGGAACCAGCAGGACAGTTATTGTGGAAGTGATTTCCTGATTAAAGGACTTTGATCCTCTTCTCTCTTTCCCTCTCCCTCTCTCCCCTCCTGTCACGCATGTGCAAGAGCATGCTTTCTTGCCCCTCTGCTTTCTGTTGTGGCATGACTCAGCAAGAAGGCCTTTATCAGATGCAGCCCCTCAACCTTGGACTTCCCAGCTTTCACATTCAGGGAGCTGATATGCTAGCAGAGACACTGGTAAACCAGTATTAAGTATCTAATTAAAAGGACCTATGCTGAATGGAGGGGACATGTAGGTGCCACTGGGAAGACCTAGCTTAGTGGAGCAGTCAGAGAAGCACATGGGGGCAATGCCTAGAAAAAGAAACAAAAGAGCTGGATGATCACTTGAGCAAATTAGAAAACTCACTCTGGGGCAAGGCTTGTAGGCAGGGGACCTGGGGTCTAGTATTTACTCCCCATGTTTTGCCAATAAAGCTCATATCCCACTTGGCTCCTTTGTTCCCCAACTGACCGAGCTAAGTGTGCGCTCTCAATACTCATTGCGACGAGGCGGTGGCGGAGACTCAGGAGCTCCAGAAGTTTGGAAAATGTCTCCAGGAGCAGCAGGTGAGGATCTTGGCCTAGTTTCTGTCCTTCGCCAACTGCAGACTTGAGGGCAAGCAGGCCTGTCTCCTCCACGAGAAAGGGATCTCCCATCACTTTAGCTGAAAACAGCTGAGAGGAAACAAAGTGCCTTTCAAATCACAAAAGAAGAGACATCACACACATTTTTAAAAATAACCATCAGTGGCACAGACGCTGGGTCGAGATTTCCTGGGTTCAAGTCCCAGCCTCAACATCATCTCTCAGATTCTGAGCATTTTTTCAATTTTGCAGTATCTCAGTTTCCTTATCTGTAAAGTAGATATAAAAAAAATCCAATATTAACGGATAATAGCTATCTAATAGGGTTGTTGGTAGAGTTGAATTAATGTATGCAAAGACATTTGTTATTTTCATTATTATAAATATTTTACTTCTAAATAAAGAATAAAAATGACAAACATAATCTTTAAAAAAAAGGTCCCTGATTTTAAAAATTATTTTGGTGGCCAATAACAATAAATTTTTATATACCCCTATAATTGCAATTTTCAAATTTCAAAGTATTTGTACTTTGAATATTAACTTTGAATATTAACTCTTTGGTTTTTTGTTTGTTTGTTTGTTTGTTTTTGGCTGGACTCTCAGGAAGTAGGCACCCCAAACACCACTATCCAATGAGAGATCTGAAGCAACACTGAAGCTTTCCAGAATACAACAGCACTCACACATGCTTGCATCACACTCTAGTTCTATAATTTTCCCACTTATGGAACATAGCACTTGATGTCTTACCATCATCTCATGCTTATAATTAAAACATAACTCAGTAATCTCTCTCTTCTCCAACCCTCCATACTGGACACAGCAGTATCCACATTAAACTTAGCTTTCCAAAGCCTTGTTGAGCAGTTTGACAGGATGCTCAACTGCCTTCACAGTATTCCTCCACAGCATTGGAGCCTAAGTGGGTTTTCTGTGAAGAAACCACACGTCCTTTAATGCCCTCCCACATTGGTGGGCACCTCTGCTCTGATATCTTTGTTGTTCTCTAATGTACCCACTCCCAGCAAGGACTGAGTTCAGGGACCCTCCACCTGCCTTTCCTGGTTTGGTGCCCCAAGGTACACCAACTTTGTATCTACCCACTTATCTACCAAAGGACTTGTGTACTCAAGGAAGCAATTGAAGTCTTCTAACAGGATAGCAAAAAGAGCTATTAAATTGTTACATGTCTTCTGGGGGTAACACTTCCCCAATTTTCTAACTTAATACTAAAAAAATTGGTCTGAATATTTAGCTTTTCTAAGTACAAATTCTAACACATTTCAAAAATGATAATTAGTGGCTGGGGATGTAGCTCAGGGGATAGAGCACTTGTCCAGCATGTGCAAGGTCCTGGGTTCAATCCCCAGTACCAAAAATAATAATGATAAATAATAAAAATTGTGGCATCAATAGACAAATATCCCAGATATTCATTATAATTTACAAGAAATTTCAAATATATTTTAAAAATACAGCATCCTAAGATGATGTAAAAGAATCTTCGCAAATTGTGGTAAAATAAATGGCTTATAATTTGGAGAAAAACACAACATTGATTCATATCACACACACACACACACACACACACACACATTTCAGTGAAATAGTAAAGGAGTTAAATATTTTAAAAATAAAATCAAACTCTTAAGAATTAGAATAAAATAAGGCAAATCTGAAACATCTGGAGGAAGGCTTTCTTACTGCATTTAGGAGGATAGAAGAAATCACAAAGGAAATGATCTACAGATTTGACTGTATGAAAATAAAATTTTTCTGTTAAAAGTACAGAAAGACAAATGGGGGAAATATTTGCAGGAAATATGATAGACATATGATAGAAAAGCTCATGTAAGTACATAGGAATGACACTAGGTTCCAATAGATAAATGAACAAAGAACAGAAACTTCATTAGAATTATGGCTAGCAACCAAACATTTGCAAAAGTCATCTCAATAAATAGCTATATAAATTGAAAGCACATGGCTACTTGATGTATAGGTATACATAGGCACATACATTATACGCTTTCACCAAATACTGCCCTGGGAATCGCTGCGGAACTGGTCCTCTACTGGTGGCAGCGGAAGTTGGCACAACTGTTTTGGGAAGTAATCTACCAATTTGCATGCAAAGATTTAAATTTCATTTCAGCAATTCCACTTCCAAGAATCCAGCAAAGGAATCAGTTCAAAATATGGAAAAATCTGTAGGCATAAAGATGTGCTTTTTAGTATTTTTAATATAATGGAAAGCCAGAAAGCACTTGAATGCCCATCGGTCGGGAAATGGGTGGAGCGGTTATAATTCCTTGTGCAAGGGAACTATGTGGTCATGAAAATGAGTTAGCAACATAGGAAAATACATGCTATAATATTCACTAAGAAAAATAGAATGAAACAGTGTATGAAAGATGATTGTAACTACGTCAAGCATGCATATGAAGCCGGACAAGCCGGCACACGCCTGTAATCCCAGCAGTTCCAAGGCTGAGGCAGAAGGATCACAAATTCAAGACCAACCTCAGCAATTTAGCGAGGCCCCAATGTTTTGGCAAGACCCTGTCTCAAAATAAAACATTAAGAAGGCGGTGGGGTTGGAGGAGAGGCTAATGGCTTGGGGATGTTGCTCAGTGGTTAGTTCAATCTCTGGTAATAAAAACAAACAAACAACAACAACAAAATGCATCTGAAGGATACTAGAATTCAGAGAAATGAGTACCTCTGAGTGGTTCTATTTAGATTAGATTGTGTTCTTTTCTCTCTTGCTAAAATTCTTTTTAATTTTATATTAATCAATTTTAAATTATATCAAATCTTGGTTTAGAAGGAGAGGATAGGAAGTCAAAACAGAACCACGGAGCAGATATTTTTGGCATCTGGGGCCCTTAAAAGTTCTTCTTTCATACAGCAAGTGCCCCACAGAGTAAGATCCAATTGGAAACCCAGGCTCAACCTTCATAGGCTTAACAGAAAAAAAAAAAGGACTAAAGAAAGTCTAACTACAGACACCATATAAATCATTAGGCCCCAATCACAGTCACTGGGCATTAGAAGAAAGGACTTTGAAGGTCATCAAGCTTACCTTCACTGATTTCTCCCCAAATACACAAATGTAATTTTATAGAAAAGGAAAGTATGGCTCAGAAAGACTTAGATACCTGCTCAGAGTCACAGAGCAAGATAATGGCAGGGCTCGCCATGAGTCCAAATCCTTGACTCCTAACTCAGTATTTTCTCTCCTCCAACAGCGTTTGACTCAAGACAAAAGCAAATCAAAACAACAACAACAACAAAAACTCAAACTTTAGGAAGAGTCTTCGAAGAAAATACATAATTTCTAATAGAAATGTATTTTGTTGTAAATAATTAACCAGAAAATGTTTTCCCATATCTATGTAATCTCCATTTTAATTTTAATTGTACCAGCAGACTTATAAACTAGAAACTTTGAACAAAAAAAAAGAAAATCACACAAAAATATTGGCAAGGCCTAAGACTGTGCTCTATCTCTGGCCAAATAGAGGAGAACAGAGCCAAAGAGAAAAACAATGCTAAACAGTAACATCTGGAAGTAAGCATTCACTTGCCAAGGACCCAACTGCCCCTACAGAAGGAACCTACATCTTTCTGGAGCTGTGCGCTGTACCAGGCTTCAGGCTGGGGTGGTGTGAGCCACAGGTTCAGAGCCAGTTGCAGGACACGTCGCTCCAGCGAGGCGAGGCCACCAGGTGACGTGGGCCTGCAGGTGCAGCGGGCCTCTCTGAGCAGGTGCTCCAGGGCTCTGGGGACCAACCCTGCCAGGCCGAGGGAAGGGTGTAACTCCAGCAAATGAACGTTTTTCAAATCTGGCCTTGAAGAAGAGGAACAGTGGATGGTAATCTTACACAACAAAGACATCTGAATTTTAGGGGTTTATTTGTTTGTTTGTTTGTTTGTTTAGTTCTGTTTTTAAAGAGAGTGAAGGACAGTGATAGAGAAAGAGAATCAACTTTATTTAGTTTTTCATATGGCTTTCATTGTTCTGACACTTTGTTGTGTACGTGGCACTGGGGTTTGAACCCGGGTCCTTGTGCATGCCAGGCAAGTTCTGTAACCATTGAGCCACTGCGCCAGCCCCTGAATTTTAGATTTTTAAAGACTGATGAACAGCTTCTGCAGGTCAAGAGCATTATAAAGAACTAGGAATTCAGAAGGGCCGCAGAGGCCATCCAGGGAACCTACTGGGTTATGTAACATGCTCTTCGCTTTAACCTGAACCCTTTAAAATTGAAAGAAATAGGTGTATACTCTAAAAGCTCAGTAAGAATAAGAGTAAGATTATATATGAGCCTGGTGCAGTTGCACACCTGTAGTCCCAGTACTTGAGAGACTGAGGCAGGAGGATCACCTGAACCCAGGAGTTCAAAATCAGCCTGGGCAACACAGTGAGAGCCAACTCAAAAAAAAAAAAAAAAAAAAAAAAAAAAAAAAAAAAAAAAAAAAAAAAAAAAAAAAAAAGAAAGAAATGAATAAAGAAAATACTATATGGCAAAACTGTTAACATTTCAACATTTCAGTAACTGATATCTAGTCAGATATCTGAAAACAAAATAAAATTTAAAAATTATTTCCATGGTTATTAGTTTCCATTTTTCACCTGAATTTTTAGCCGCCTCCTCCAAATGTTAATGAATAAAGATTATTTTAATATTCTGTACACAATTGTTGGAATCATTCATACTTGCTGCAAGAATGTTTCAGAAATGGAAGCCAGAAATAATAAAATGCTTGTCTATGGGTCGGAAATAAAGTATCTAGTACAAGTCATCTATTTAGATCTGAAGAATAGAAATATTTCCCTTTAAATTCATGCAAATGAAATTCTTCTCAGTCCTGGATCTTAAAAAACACAGCCCCAAATCTGGAAAGGAATATCGTTAGACAAGTAACATTTGCATCTGAGACTGTTCTGACAAGTTTTAGTATCCATATAGCCTTGGCCTGTTCAGCCAAAAATCATTTCCTAAATGGTAGATTCTCACCATATCAAGCTGTATACACAGCTGGAGTCTCAAGTTCATTACAGTGAGGATATCAGTCCTGAGAAAGTTCTATAGAGAAAAGGCAGAGTTCTGAAACTCCCAGGGCTGTTTCTGAAGAAATGAGGTTAGAATCTCAGCTATTAACTTCCTTGGTACCCTGCCTGTCTCCAACGATACCACAGCCCATCATGGCAGATTTTATATAAAGTCTGCCTTTCCCGCAGACACCTCACATGAGCACAGAGCCAAGCCTGTGTTCACAGCTGTGTCCCCAGCTCCTGGCACACTGCCTGGTGCCTGTAGATGCTCTACAGGTATTTGTTAGATGTTGGGAGAAGCTAGACAATTTCTCCACCCCTTTGAAGACAGAGGAGAAACTCTGATCTACGGATTCACTATCAACTTGTGACTTGTCATTCACTGCTCTGTTCTTTTTACCCTCAAAGACTGGGAAAGAGGAGAGAGGGAGGTGGTCCTAGGGAGAAGGTTACAGAATATGTACCCTTTCTGAGTGGCCTCAGGAAACTGAACTCTATTCCCTAAAGGGGTGAGGTCATGAGTCAGATCTTCAGAGACCTCGGTAGTGACACTTGTTAGAAGGGAAAAATCCCTTTTGGAAAAGCTTTTAAACACATCTAAATCAGATATGTAGGTTTATGTGCATTTCAAGAACAACTGCCTTTTTCCCAAGGGCTTTACCAGGAACGATGATTTTGCACCCAGAGACATGTTTAAATCCCAGCCACCTATTCTTTATTATTTATAAAACGAGCAGACATTTAATATTCGAGGGAATCCCCCTTCTGTGGCTTCTATACATACATCTCTCATCTCCCCAAATACCTTAGAGGTGCTTCATAGAGTAGAATTTAGATTTAACACTGTACCCTTAATTAATCTAGACTAAATGTAAGGTGTAAAGACAACACCAGCTTACCAGCTGTTATTGATGGAAATGAGTTGCTTGCAAATTATGTTAAGGGGAAGTCCAAATTTATTCCGATCATCTGGAGAATCGTCTCGCCAGAGCCTCTGGACATACTCCCGCTGGCGCTCCAGCTAAAAATGTAGCATAAGTGTTAAAATCAGAAGAGTTAAGCTTTCCTGTGGACGTGAGTTATGAACCTTAACATGAGAAAGACATCATCCCTTTGTGTCTCTTTATCATTTGACTAATTCTCACCCAGACATTGTCGTAAAGACTCATTTGCAATGAGACAAACTGGTCTTGCCATCTGAGCCAAGGGGTCTGTCAAAGAAAGTCCTGCCAACCAAGTTTAAGAGAAAAAGAAAACTTCTTTATGTCAAATACTTCACATATGGAAAAAAATTCTTTTCTCTCCTGCTTGCTTCCTCTAGCTTTTCCCTAGAGGATGTTCAATGGGATCATTTTTCTTTCAGTGTCCTAAAAATAGTCACAAAAATTTTAGACACAATTTTTTACATTAATGTCTTGAAAGATGTATCATTAGTTCTTTCTTTACTGATAAGCTCTGTGATCTAATGAAAACTGAGACAATCAATCAAATGCAAATAGGAATGGAGACCTCCCTGTAAGACGATGCACTATGGAGCATGCCTGTAATTCCAGCAACTGGGGAGGCTGAGGCAGGAGGATCACAAGTTCAGGCCCAGCAACTTAGTGAGGCCCTAAGCAATGTAGTGAGACCCTGTCACACATAAAATATAAAAAGGGCTGGGGATGTAGCCCAGTGGTAGAGTGCTGCTGGATTTAAGCCTCAGTAAGGGGTGGGGGTGGGGAACCAGAGTTATGCTTGGAATTCAGCAATGCAAATGAGCTTACAAATAAACATGCTAGAAAATCCAGTTTCTGGACCAGTGATGAAAGAAAAACATTATTTTCTGGTTCATGTTTTCCATCCTCTTTTCATATGTTATATTTAAAACCCTACTCACCTGATGGTTGAGGATGCCCCTCACTAGCTGCAAGTGAAGCCTCAGACAGGTGCATTCATCCTGGTAGGCCTTAATGAAATAATGGTGGCCGAGATCAAACTTGGGGCGCTGGTGCATAATGTCAGTCATCACTTGTGCTAAGGCAAACCTCTCCTCAGGGTCCAATGTGTGCTGATAGGCTTCAAAGTAACTATCAAGAAGCTGAAAATAAGGTCGATAGTCAGGACACAGAGGCAGTTCTGTGGACCAGCAAGAGGGGAAACCCCACACCCTGGGCTTTGGCAATCCCCAGGACCTCAGGATGAGAGACACAGCTCTGAACCTCTGGAGAGCCAGCGGCCCTGGTGTGGGCAGACACAGCATCAATACAATGTGGTGCAAGGTGGTGTAAACCCGCAGACGAAGTCAGGGAGGGCAAAGCAAAGAACACATGCTGAGTCAGAAGAACTGGACTTGAATTTGACCTTTTGCTTCTGTCCCCTCATCCCCTACTCACACAAATAAAAGAGGGTGAGTTATATAATTAATAACATAATTCTGCAATAGTTCAAAGTTCCAATGAGACAATGAATTCAAGAGTGCTTCACCAAACACTCACCCCTCCTAGAAGCCCATCTCTCTATTTTTTTCTTTCTTTTCTTCCTTTCTTCCCTTCTTCCCTTATTTCCTCCTTCTTTGCTTTCTTTCTGGTACTGGGGATTGAACCATGGGGCACTTTACCACCAAGATACAGCCCCAATTTTTTTTATTTTTCTATTTTAAGACAGGGTCTTGCTAAGTTGCCCAGATTGGCCTTGAACTTTTGGTCCTCCTGCTTCAGCCTCCCTGGTTACTGGATTAGAAGGGTGCATCACTGCTCCTGGTGTCTGTCTAGTTACCTCTCCATAACTTATTGCTCTTACTTAAATGGTATATAAGCCCTTCAGCTGATTCTTTGGATCTTTGCTTTTTTTTTTTTGAAGGCCCCCATACTCATACATAGTAAACAAGCCTGTTTTTTAAAGTCAGTGTAATTTTCAAGGCCCAGGCACTGACTGTAAGAGAGTAGAGGAAAAAGTATTTCCTCCTCAATATGGAAGAGTTAAACATCCTGATGAATAGCACACTAGGTATCCAAGGGTGTGCTGTTAAGAGATGCTCAATATCCAAGGACCCAATGCCACTTCTCAAGTAGGGAGAGCCTGGGGTGCTTTATTTAGCACTTGATTTTAGGGGATGCTTTTTGGAGAATATTGATCTAAGGAACCTTGGATCAGCCTTCACATGAAAAGAAAAACCCCAAAGGACACTAAAAGCTCAGGCCATGGAAGTCACTCTACAGGTTGGACACTTACATCACAAGTGTACAGAAAGAAATGAAGGAAAATGATCCCCTTGATGATAAGTGAATCCAGTGTGAAATGAATCACACAGGGTGACCTAAATGACCTTGTTCCACCCACCCCAGATCAGCTCTAGAATACTATTCAGTTATTAAACAGCAGAAGGTAAAACGTAAATGAAGGAAGAATGACTAGATGGGGTAAGAAGGGTGTCACCCAGTAGCCCCAGGAGGATTGGGAAAGAAACAATTACTTGTCTAATTCATTCTGGACTAACCTGAACCCTCTGACTAGACCAGGTCAATCCCAGGAGCTGGTTTAAATAGTATTGGTATTTCCTTGACCTGTTTTTGTACAAAGAACCCAATTGTTTAGTTATTTGGCAGGGAATGTTCATGGGGAGTTTCAGGGAAAGCTCTTGCTGGTGATTCTAACCTGGTGAAGCCAGCTTGGAGAAGCCCACACCAAACTGCTTACTCACCATTGTTGATGGAGTTGATAGTAAATAAAAATATAAGGCATCAGTCAAATTGAATTCCAAATAATAAATACTTTTTAGTGCAAGGAGAAAGATATGGGTCTAATTTCAACTTTCTGCAAGTGGCTGTCCAGTTTGTCCAGCACCATTTATTGAAGAGGCTGTCTCTCTTCCATGCAATATTTTGCCCCCCTTTGTCAAAAATCAGATGCTTAAAATTTGAGGATTTGTTTCAGGGTCTTCTATTCTATTCCATTGGTCTTCTTTCCTATCTTGATACCAGTACCATGCTGTCTTTGTTTCTACAGCTCTATAGTATAGTTTTAGATCTGGTATGGCAAAACCGCCTGCTTAGCTAGGAATTAAACCAGCTACCTTGCAACTGATGGAAGACAAATTAGGTCCAACACTTCAGCATTTGGGAGTAGGCAAAGACTTTCTCAACATGTCTCCTAAAGTGAAGGAAGTAAGTAAAGTCAAAAATCAGTGATTGGGATGCCATAAAGCTAAAAAGCTTTTGCACTGCCAAGGAAACAATCAAAAGAGTCAAGAGGTTTCATACGGAAATGGAGAGAATCATGGGCTACGGTTCCTCTGACAGGGGCCTCATATCCAGAATCTACAAAATCCTCAAAAATCTCAACTACAAAAACACAAACAACCTAATCAATAAATGGGCCAAAAAGCTAAATAGAAGCTTCTCAACAGAGGACATTGATCAAGCCAACGAATACATGAGAAAGTGCTCTAAATCACTAGTAATCAGAGAAATGCAAATGAAAACCACATTAAGATATCACCTTATGCCAGTCAGAATGGCAAAAAATGAAGAAAATAAACAATAATAGATGCTGGAGGGGCTGTGGAGAGATAGGCACACTAATACACTGTTGGTGGAGCTGCAGACTGGTACAGCCCCTCTGGAAAGCAGTGTGGAGAATCCTCAAAAAACTAGGGATGAGCCCACCATATGATCCTACTATTCCTCTCATAGGTATTTTTCCAGAGGATTTAGAATCAGCACATTACAGCAACATAGCAATATCTATGTTCATAGCAGCTCAATTTACAATAGCTAAATTATGGAACCAACCCAGATGCCCCTCACTGGATGAATGGATCCAAAAACTGTGGTACATATATACCATGGAATTTTACACAGCAATTAGGAACAATGATATTGCATCCTCTGAAGGTAAATGGATGGTTATGGATGAAATTATGCTGAGTGAAATCAGCATAACCCAGAAAACCAAGGGTCGAATGTCTTCACTCATCTGTGGAGGCTGGAACTAGACCCTGGCCATTGAGAAAAGAGGTCTATTATCACGTGTTAAATCTGGATAAGTTGTAATGTTATACAACATAATACATTTTTAGAAATGTTTTGGGAAGGGGAGGGGAGGGATAAGGGTGAGTAATTGGGGGGGCACCCTTGAGGGTAAATCTAATCTTAAGAATCTATATACATGTGATATTATTTCATTAAAAACGTACATGATTGTTCAACAAATAAATTTCTCAATAAAAAAATTTAAAAAAAATACTTTTTGGTATAAGTTTGTCCCAAATATTGCAGTGTCTCATGTGGTAGCTGTGGTTATTTAAACTGATAAGCCTTCTTCAAGTTCAGCCTTGAGAAGCTCTCAGATGGATCCTGTTTTAATTTTATTACGAATTCTTTCCTAACAGCGATGGGACATGATCTTTCTGTCTCATAGGTTCTACTTATTGTGTGTTTGCTAACTGGCCCATTTCCATTTAAATCTGTACTGGTATTTGTCTAATAAGTCTTCCCAGTCTGTCAAATGTCACCTGTGTGTATCAAGGGCCAACTCACCAGCAAACTAATATTCCTTACTGATGGTAGGCATCGAATATTGGAGAAAAATAGACAAAATGAATAATCTCAAACCTTACCATGTTTATATTATTTTTACCTGAAATTTTTTTCATTCTAGGATTTAAAAAAAAACTTTTAAAGAGATTGTTTTAGGTCAACTGAAAGTACAAAACAGAAAACTAACGATTAGCACAACTTGTCATAATTTTTTTCTTTTCAAAGGAATAATGCATGAAAATCTTTTCAGTGCTCATATGCTAAATCAAATTATCCTTTCAGTTCATCCTTTGGTGGCCGTAGAGAGGATTAGAAGAATATAGCATCACTTAGGGGTTGGTGCAATGGATACTTGGCTTTTCTGTGTCCCTTAATCCACTAAAATTGATACCAGTTTTTATATGTACCTTCATACATAAAATGGTTTAAAAGAACCCAATATGTTCAAGCAATTCTTAAGGAGTGATACCAATATATTTAACAATTGAAAATAGCTGAGGAAACTTGGCAGTGGACTCAGTATTGGGGGAACCAATTGTACCTGACATAGAAATTAGGCTTAGCCGTTGAAAATAGGCCCTTTGGACAGAGCCTCTGGCTTGGAGGCCATATTTCACAGCATTGGCACAGACAGCTTAGTTTCTATGGGGAACTTTATTCTCAGGGTAGAAAGGAGGAGATGTTTTCAATGATTGTTTTAAATTAAAATAGTTTTATTTACCTTGGAAGGAACTAACAGCCCTGAGAGTTTAGCACAGAATGAACTACAGGTCAAAGTACAGAGATGGTTTGTTTTTGCGTCCTCTGCCTTTCTTCTTCTATTACCTTTGAGTTTTGCTGGGGGCCTCCA